>VDFB02093246.1:0-19651 GCA_007258455.2 Sequoia sempervirens
AAATTGAGTATGCCTTAGGATCTCAGGAAACAACATTTAAATAAATTGATATGAAATCAATACCATTGCCATGTTATTTATTCTCATCCTTTAGCGAAGTCAACTTGCTTTTAGTTTCAGATGGAAGTTTCTGATAAGGTGGATAAACATTAGGACATGAACGGTTGTGAGACAATTTTCCTTGGAGCAATCTTCCAGATCATGTGTATGGCTTTTCCAATTAGTTGAATGGCACAGTGCATCTCTCTTAAGCAAGCCACTAGCAATTTGTGAACAAACCACCATGATAAAAAAGGGGGTTGAGATAATGTGTCCATCATCAATTCATCAAAACAAGGTCATTTGTACTGTTGGAAATATTTATTTTTTGTCTGAGCCCCTTCTCATGTCAAGTCCCTTATTGCACCTAGGGTGATATTATGGTTTACAATTTTTGGCCAAACTGGAAATTGATTTTTTTTTATAACTAAATCTTCACATTCGAGCACCTATAGCGGTTAAACCGTGAGGAATTTGAAGATGATGCAAACTAGAGTCTTGTCACATTTTTTCTGTAGATTCTAAAAATAGTTTTTTCAAAAATTTTGGAATCAGATTACCTTCTTTTCCATCTCCCCACGAAAGTGGTTTTTCAAAAATAGCGATTTTAAAAAATTGATGCACCTTAGTATAACACATAACTTTTTCCTTGAAGATAAAATTATAATTCTTTTTGAATTTAGATTTGTAACTCCGATATCTGAACTTCCACTTGGTTTAGATAGTTTTTATTGAATATTTTTTTCTTTAAAATCAAGTTTCAAAGTCAAATCATCAAGTTTCAAAGTCAAATCAATTGCAATTTAGACATAATGCGACCGTATAACGCATAACTTTTACTGTATGTATCGAAATTCCTTTTTTTTGTTGGATCAAGGACTCAAATATCTGGTGCACTCATATTTTTTTAATTTCTTTTTGATAATCTTCTATTTTTCCACATGTACAGAACAGAGAGTTTTGTTTTCGGTGAAAAACCTATATTTAATAAAACTTAAAAAATAAATACATAATATAATCAAAACATATTAAAATTATATTCGTTGGATAGCTCGTTTTGAGGGAAACCTGATACCAGTTGGGTTTTTGAGATCTCCTCCATTTTCATTATCAAATCGAGCTTTGAAGTGCAAAATTCTGAGCAATTTTGGTGCCTGAGAGGATGTGGGTGAAAATAAGTGGGTTCAGTCGAACAAAAAAATAATGTTCGGTCAAATGGGGGTTCGAATGAACCCATTTAACATACAATAAAAAAATAGATTTGAATGGGGTTCGGTCGAACATTCTAAACATGTTCAGTTGAACCCCCTCTATTGATTTGTATAGGATCTAGACTAAATTGCAGAAGTGAATGCTTAACTTTTTACAATGATTATTCCAAGTTAATTAAATCAAAATTAACTTATGGAAATAACAAAATGAAAGTAATAACAAGGTGATTATAACAGAAAGGAAGGAAATGAGAGAAAGAAAGAGAGAGAAGAAGAGAAGTGCAAACAGTTGATAACGGAGTTCATCACGAAAGTGACTACGTCTCCGGGTCCACTCCAATAGAGAGACCGATCCGATTAACTCCAAAATCAATTACAAAGCACCACAATCATTCTTCAAGCAATTCAGCAGCATAACAGCGCTCTAACGTGCAAGAATGACTCAAAGAATCTCCACAAGCCCTCTCTTTCGTCACCTTAGCATCAAGACTTCATCACCTGAAAAAAAAACTTGATCTCACTCTCAACTTACATCCTCCTTTTATACAAAGAATTAACTCAATTTGGCCCTTAACCAAAAGATTTGACAATATTCACCTTATCTCTCCAAATTACATAAAAATCTTCATATCTCCCCAAAAAACAACTTAATCTCCCTATTTATACATAATAAATCTTTAATAATCCTCCCTTAATAACATAACCACCCCTCAAAATTTAATAAAATCTTGTCTTAAGCCTTTCTCGGGCTTTCACAGTTTCAGGTGGTTTTGATTTAATCCTTTAAAAGGATTATAGTTTGTTTTATTTTTAAATTAGGGGTTTGTTTTAAATTTATAAGGCATTCGGTTTAAAACAATTATCAAAACCGACCAATATCCATAGATATTGTAAATCCATTTGGTGGCTCAATGGCACTTAGCCTTTTTACTCGCCCGTCTGGTGCGGGTTCAACTCCCACCGGTTTGTTTTTTTAAAACAAACTTTCAACAGTTTTTTTAACAAAACTAAACGGCCACGGATGTTAGTTAGAGGGTCGCGTATGGCGGAATGGTGGGACGATGAACTCCCAAGCGGGAGAATAGGGATCGAATCCCTCCAGCTAATTTTTGTTCAAACAAACAAACGACCCAAACCATCCGCTGGAAAAAAGAAGAAGCCACGTGTCGCACCAGGAGGGTGCCACGTGGCGCAGTCTGACTGGCCAGTAACAACTGATGTGGAAGCTGATTGTGCACTGACGTGGAATGTCGACGGTGCGCTGACGTGTCTGCCACTGGGTGCCGACGTGGAGGTGATGTGTCATGTGACATGGCTTGCTGACTGGGTTTGCCACTGGATGCCACGTCAACACTGACTGACTGCCACATGTCCGCTGACTCAGAGTACGAATGGACATGTGTCATCATCCTATTGGTCTGTACATTGCTGACAAAGATGCCACGTGGCAGATCTCGGATGGTCCATTTTGGATTTGTATGGACTGCTGATGTCATCTTGTACGGACGCTGACGTCATCATCACCTTCTAGTCACCAAGTCAACCAGGAGCTTTGACCGCTGATAAGTTGAGCATACGATGTCAGATTTCGACGAAACGAACGCCGTCGGAATCGTCTTGACGAGCTCTTCACGATGATACTATTTTTGTTGATTTCTGAGATGATCATTTTTTCCGCTTCCTAGATGCCCCTTGATCCAGTTTGACCCAAGGTTTGACTGGCCATAACTCATGCAAATAGACTCCTTTTCACTTCGTTCGAGTTGCATTGGAATCAGGACGCTGAGCTCTTTCTGATGGTGTAGATTCTGGAGAAAAATGAGACACTTCAATTTTCACTGAAAAATGTCCACCGAATCAGGCCTCCCCACTGAAGACCTTTTGGACCTCCAAAAGTGGCATTTACTCTGACATTAAGTGAGGACTTGGCCTCCCCACTTGTCCTGTATCTTACGTACATCACGAAAACCCTAACTCACACAAGCACAGCGAGAAAGCGCAACAATATTGTTGAACATAAACATAACTTTATCACTTCCATAAGCATCTACATCACATATCGTAGCCACTAACCAACAAAAATTGACTAGCATCAAACTGAACAATAATGCAGAAATGAAAGAGAATAAGTCAACAACATATCGATCCTTTACAACAGGAACATTTTTACCCAAGGAACTATCAATGCTTTCAATCATCTTTTCCTCATGTCTTGTTGGGTGAAATCACGCAGCTTATCGATCACAGTTATTACTCCAGTTCAAGTTTAGAACCACGTAGCAGCCGGACATAGGGTTAACTCTTTACTTGCATTAATTACCCTCTTTAACTGTCCTATGTTTGCAAAAGAATGATCAGTCTTAATCCTGTGAGAATGTACAATATACTGAATGCCATCTTTAAATAAGTGATAATGATTCTTTTCCCTGTAGAAGATTGCTTTTCTGTCATAAAGATAAGGGCTACCAAGCACTATCCCATAGATATCCAATGGAACTACATCAAATTGTACTTCATCCACAAACTTACTAGTGATTGTGAACCTTAAGGTGCATTGTTTTGTTACTTGCAACTTATCATTTTCACAAATCCAGCCTAGTGGATAAGGTTTCTGATGTTGTGTAGTTTTTAATCCCAAGTTCTTTACAACACTTTCTGAAATTAAATTCACTTGAGAACCACTATCTATGAGTGCATCAATTTTACTGTTCTTAGCAACAACCCTTAAGTGAAAAAGTTCATTCCTTTTTACATCTTCAGAGAAATCATTAACTGTAGAAGTAGAATCACAACTACCAACAGAAACACCAGAAATAGGAGCTTTACCTTTAAGACCCATCGCTGTTATCTTAGTCTCATCATTTGAATCTGAACCAAGATCCATAACAACATTCGTGGATTTCTCCTTACCCTTCTATTTCTGATTACGTCTTTGAGCCCACTTAGGCTTCAGTTCTGGATGCAACTTCCAACAATGTTCTTCATCATGACCATTCTTGTCACAATGAGAACAAGAAAGTTTCTCATCCTTCTTAACTATAGCTGCCTTCTTTCCTTTCCCTGTCTCTGCATTCTTAGAAGATTTCTTTACATCATTATCAAACTTGTCAATGAAAGATCCTTTACCCCTTGACTCTAAGTGTGTAGCTTGAACGGACACTTCATCCAAATTACAAGGGTTCAATACCAAAATGGAATGCCTAAGGTAGGAATGCAAACCTCCTATGTACTTTAACAACGTGTCTTGGGTGTACAAAGGAACATTCAAAGCAATAGCCCTTTTCTTGAATTCATGGGTGTACTCTTGGACAGTTTGACCTTTCCCTTGCCTAAACATTTGCCAGTCCATCATTAACTGCTGCATATGTCCTAAGGGATAAAACTGCTTCTTAAGTGCATTAATAAATTCTGCCCAAGTTAAACTGACTCTACCATGTTGTGAAACTTCTACCTTAGACTTACTCTCCCACCAGGTTAAGGCTGTACCTCCTAAACGAAGAGTAGCTAATTGGATCCTATCAACATCATCTAATAGGTTCTGGACTCTACAATAAACCTCAATTTGTTGAATCCAATCATCCAATTTTTCAGCATTAAGTTCACCACAATATTTAGGCAAGTCAAATTTTACATCCAATTTATTTTAGGTTTATTCCCACTCTTGAAAGGATTAGAAGAAATAGAATGAGGAGAAGATGGAGAAGAAGGAGAAGGAGAAAGAGGGAGGAGAAGAAGAAAAGGGGTGATCTGGTTGCTTGCCACCATCTCCATATGTTGTTTCCCTTTCTTGTCTTTGTGATCTTCTTGATGAACCTTCTTCACGTTCCTTTGGCTCTTGTCTCTCTTGAAAAAGAATGTCCACCTTTGCCTTCATCTCGAGGAATGCTCTTCGAAATTCCTGCTCACTAATTTCTTCAGGAACCTCCATTCCAGAAACTGACATCTTCGAAAATGTTCTACGCTTTCCGATCTCAGGATCAAAGTCTTCGAGTTTTCCTTCACCCTTCTGAATCCTGGATCTCGTTAGCATTCAAAAAAAACAAATAACTGCAATAATAGTCAACTGTGCTCTGATACCAACTTGATCTGTATAGGATCTAGACTAAATTGCAGAAGTGAATGCTTAACTTTTTACAATGATTATTCCAAGTTAATTAAATCAAAATTAACTTATGGAAATAACGAAATGAAAGTAATAACAAGGTGATTATAACAAAAAGGAAGGAAATGAGAGAAAGAAAGAGAGAGAAGAAGAGAAGTGCAAACAGTTGATAACGGAGTTCATCACGAAAGTGACTACGTCTCCGGGTCCACTCCAATAGAGAGACTGATCCGATTAACTCCAAAATCAATTACAAAGCACCACAATCATTCTTCAAGCACTTCGGTAGCATAACAGCGCTCTGACGTGCAAGAATGACTCAAAGAATCTCCACAAGACCTCTCTTTCATCACCTCAGCATCAAGACTTCATCACCTGAAAAAAAAACTTGATCTCACTCTCACCTTACATCCTCCTTTTATACAAAGAATTAACTCAATTTGGCCCTTAACCAAAAGATTTGACAATATTCACCTTATCTCTCCAAATTACAATAAAAATCTTCATATCTCCCGCAAAAAACAACTTAATCTCCCTATTTATACATAATAAATCTTTAATAATCCTCCCTTAATAACATAACCACCCCTCAAAATTTAATAAAATCTTGTTTTAAGCCTTTCTCGGGCTCTCACAGTTTCAGGTGGTTTTGATTTAATCCTTTAAAAGGATTATAGTTTGTTTTATTTTTAAATTAGGGGTTTGTTTTAAATTTATAAGGCATTCGGTTTAAAACAATTATCAAAACCAACCGATATCCATAGATATTGTAAATCCATTCGGTGGCTCAACGGCACTTAGCCTTTTTACTCGCCCGTCTGGTGAGGGTTCAACTCCCACCGGTTCATTTTTTTAAAACAAACTTTCAACAGTTTTTTTAACAAAACTAAACGACCACGGACGTTAGTTAGAGGCTCGCGTATGGCGGAACGGTGGGACGATGAACTCCCAAGCGGGAGAATAGGGATCGAATCCCTCTAGCTAATTTTTGTTCAAACAAACAAATGACCCAAACCATCCGCTGGAAAAAAGAAGAAGCCACGTGTCGCACCAGGAGGGTGCCACGTGGCGCAGTCTGACTGGCCAGTAACAACTGATGTGGAAGTTGATTGTGCACTGACGTGGAATGTCGACGGTGCACTAACGTGTCTACCACTGGGTGCCGACATGGAGGTGATGTGTCATGTGACGTGGCTTGCTGAATGGGTTTGCCACTGGATGCCACGTCAACACTGACTGACTACCACATGTCCGCTGACTCGGAGTACGGATGGACACGTGTCATCATCCTATTGGTCTGTACATTGCTGACAAAGATTCCACGTGGCAGATCTTGGTTGGTCCATTTCGGATTTGTATGGACTGCTGACGTCATCATCACCTTCTAGTCACCAAGTCAACCAGGAGCTTTGACCGCTGATAAGTTGAGCATACGATGTCGGATTTCAACGAAACGAACATCGTCAGAATCGTCTTGACGAGCTCTTCATGATGATACTATTTTTGTTGATTTTTGAGATGATCATTTTTTCCGCTTCCTGGACACCCCTTGATCCAGTTTGACCCAAGGTTTGACTGGCCATAACTCATGCAAACAGACTCCTTTTCACTCCGTTTGAGTTGCGTTGGAATCAGGATGCTGAGCTCTTTCTGATGGTGTAGATTCTGGAGAAAAATGAGACACTTCAATTTTCACTAAAAAATGTCCACCGGATCATCTATTAAAAAATATTTTTTAATATTAATATAAATATAAATGATATTCATTTTAAATTATGACTTGAGAGAGATATGGAGGGAGTGGGAGAGAAAGGGAGAGTGGGGGTAGGAGGGAGATACTTGAGAGAGAGAGATATGGAGGGAGTGGGAGAGAGAGGGAGAGTGGGTGTAGGAGGGAGAGACTTGAGAGAAGAGAGAGAGAGAGTGGGAGAGGAATAAAGGGTAGGGGGTATATAAGGGTTTAGGGTTTAGGGTTTAGGGTTTAAGGGTTTAGGGTAGAGGGGAGACATGGAGAGGGGGTGAGAGAGAGATACTTGAGAGAGAGAAGTGGGGGAGTGGGAGAGAGATAAAAGGGTAGTGGGTGTACAAGGTTTTAGGGTTTAAGGGTTAAGGGTACAGGGGAGAGAAGGAGAGGGGTAGGAGGGAAAGAGCTGAGAGACGGGGGGAGTGGGAGAGAGATAAAGGGTGGGAGTAGAAGGGTTTAGGGTTTTAAGGGTTAAGGGTAGAGTGGAGGAGAGGGGGAGAGGGGGTAGGAAGGGAGAGACTTGGGGAGCGAGATAAAGGGTAGGGTTTAGGGTTTAGGAGGTAGGGGAGAGAGAGGGAGAGGGGTAGGAGGGAGAGACTTGAGAGAGAGAGTGGGAGAGATAAAGGGTAGGGTTTAGGTTTTATGAGTGGTAGAGGGGAGAGGGATTAGGGGTGGGAGGGAGAGACTTGAGGGGGAGTGGGAGAGATAAAGGAGTAGGGGGGGTGTACAAGGGTTTAGGGTTTAAGGGTTAAGGGTAGAGTGGAGAGAGGGAGAGACTTGAGAGAGAGGGGGGGGAGTGGGAGTGAGATAAAGGGTAGGGTTTAAGGGTTTAGGGTAGAGGGGAGAGAGGGAGAGGGGGTGGGTGGGAGAGACTTGAGAGAGAGTGTGGGGGGAGTGGGAGAGAGATAAAGGGTAGGATTTAAGGGTTAAGGGTAGAGGAGCTCGAGAGGGAGAGTAGGTAGGATGGAAAGAATTTCAAGAGAGAGGGGGAGAGTGGGAGAGAGATAGAGGGTAGGAGATGCAAAAGTTTAGGGTTTGGGGTTAAGGGTAGAGGGAGGGGTAGGAGGGAGGAGCTTGAGAGAAGGGGGGTAGTGGGAGAGAGATAAAGAATTGCCAAGGTGTACAAGGGTTTAGGGTTTAAGGGTTAGGGTGGGGGAGAGAGGGAGAGGGGTAGGAGAGGGAGAGACTTGAGAGAGAGAAGGGGAGTGGGAGAGAGAGATAAAGGGTAGGGTTTAAGGAGGGTTAAGGGTAGAGAGCTTTCGAGAGGAGAGTCGGTATGAGGAGACTTTCAAGAGAGAGAGGGGGGGAGTGTGAGAGAGATAGAGGGTAGGGGGTACAAGGGTTTAGGGTTATAGGGTTAAGGGTTTAAGGGTTAGGATTTTTTTTTTATTTGCATTGATTTATGTTTTATATATGTGTACAATCATTTTATAATTAGATAATACTTAATTTTAAAATTTACATGGTTTCCCATGGAACAATTCGATGGAACAAATTATATAAGTTGTATATAAGTGTATAAAATTCTTGAATTTAAGAATTCCATGAAACAAATATAAGTTGTAAATAATTGTAATTTAGACAAAATGATTTTAAAAAACCTCACTACGTTTCAAATAAGGATTGAAAGCATATATGTGGGTTTACATGTAGCCAAAAAATGTGAGAGATGATGCTATCAAAGATTATTGAACTTAAGAATTTTCCATGGAAAAAATATGTACATATAATTGTAATTTAGGCAAAATGATTTTAAAAAAATTCACTACGTTTCAAATAAGGATTGAAAGCATATATATGGGTTTACATGCAACCAAAAAGAGTGAGAGATGATGCTATCAAAGATTCTTGAACTTAAAAATTTTCCATGGAACAAATATGTACATATAATTGTAATTTACACAAAATGATTTACAACTATGTACAAGTTACTATAAGTTCTCATTTGAACATATATAGGGTTACAAGTGAACTTGAAAACCATGGATATAATCTAAGTCAAAGATTATGGTTCAGCCTGCTCTTCAATAACATGTAGAATTTTTTGATGATCATCACTATCTAGTCTCCATTTTCTTTGGCCATGTGCATGTGGAACTACATGAAGATGTAGAGTGGTAGCAATTATTAAGTGACTATATTGATATACCTTGTTATCAGTTTGATAGTCAACAAAATGAATCCCATGTTGAACAACTTTGACTTGTTTTAGATATGTCCCTTGCACTACAACAAACCTGCATGGTAAACATGAACCTAAGGTAAGACATATGAACGTGTGCAACATTTTCATGCTCAAGGTTTGTACAATATATATTTAATGTTTATAATGTAATGTGCACAATGTATATAAAATTTTAAATTCAAACTCACGTGGGAAATGAATTCCATCACTTGTTTTAGGTTCTATTAGCTTATTCCTCTCTTTTGTGCAATGCAATAAATAATAGCTAACACCTTCGATGTTTCTAGGCTCTTTATGACTACAAAAACATCTCTTGTACACCAAATTTACACAAAAAAATTCTAAAAAAATTAGAAATGTCTCTAAAGATCATTAACTAGATATATATAATATTTAAATTATTGGAAACTTACACATGTGTACCTTTTCTAACCAATCCTGAAATATGGTCATAATCAATTGAAATCAAAGGAATGTCTTCAAATCTTTCTTCCCGTCTTCATCATATGTTTCTGAAACAACTAGTGGCACTGTATCCCATTTACCAACATATCCAAGTTCTTGATTGTTGCATGCATAATCAGAGTTTCCCTCAATGCACTCAGTGCAAAAACAAGAGTAATCCCTTGTGTCTAATATCCATCCATGGCGACTATCTGAACTCCTAACACAATGCAAAGATCTTGTTTTTTCTACCCTCTTGCATCCATGCATCGATCTTCTATCCACACCTAGATACATATGTACAACAAAAACTTATGTGAAAAAATATGTATATATATATATATATATATATATTTTAAATAAATTCAAATTTTTGATTTAATGTAATTTATACATACCGATATCTCCCAAAACACTCTATGTGGAATGTGTCGGTTTGTTCTTGAAGATGTGTCGACCACATTTGATGCAAAGTGTTTCTTGCACCATTGAACAACATCATGTGCATTGTCTAGACGATCTTCTGGATAACTCATTTGATGCTTTCTTAAAGCTCGTTTGATGCAAGCTCCTGCTCCATCATGCTCACCCTTTCCATGCCCACTCTAAAAAAAACTCCAAACATGTGGTATTTTGTAGATTTTATGATATCTACAAAGTGCATAGAATGGCCATGAAGATTTGAATTGTGCTGCACATCCATCTGACCATACAAAATGATTTTCAAATTTTACACCCCTGCTTCTCAAATTCTCAAAAAATATTGTAAATCAATGTTGGACAAAAAGTGTGTCATGCTCTTTATCATCACTAATATAAAAGTGATATTCTTTCTTAATGGCTCGTTCTTCATCTGTACTCTCAACACCATCCAATTCTAATTGTGCATGTCGATAACACACATGAACCATAATAGTCATCTACTTTGAAAAATAATACTCTGATTGAATCTCCTTTTGATGTACAAAGGAGTAATTTTCTACAAAGTCAACTACTGATAGAACTGTTCCACGTGGGAAAGTATGGGTAAAAGCAAAAAGTTGAGTACATGAAGAGGGGAAATTTTGAGCAACAAAAAAAACTTTGCAAGAAATGCGTACGCGTTACGAAACGGGTACCCAAACCAAAATCCAAATGCGTACGCGCTCAGCTACGGGTACGCGAACCGAAAACGCGTACGTGTTCAATAACGCGTATGCGTTTTAAAATGCGTACACATTTTGGAAAGGTATTTAATTTTTTAAATAAACTGTTGGCTTTTCATTTTATCCACTATTTTTAGCCACGCCAGAGAGGACAATCCAGACCACATACACGTTTGTAAGCTCGTGCTTGGGGAAAATTTTGACTGCCACCTCCTCCTGTCAACACACCCGACCTCTGTGACCTCTGGGTTGGTTGAATTCTGCCATTTTTTGCTTTGTATCTTATTTTTTTGTTTTTTAATTAGTATTTTAGTTTTATTTCTTTAATGTGTTTTAGTTCAATTTTTTATAGTTTTAAATTGCATTTAGAAAATAAAAAACGTCAACAAAATAAAGAACGTTAAATTGTAAATTGAAAACCATAAAATCTAAACCTAAATTGGACACATTTAACTTAGAAATCAAAACCATAGGTTACAAAATTTACATAGGTCTCTAAAAACTAATTTACATAGGTTAATCGTTAGTCCTAAACCCTAAAACGTAAACCTAAAACCCCATTTACCCTAAAACGTAAACCTAAAATAGACAAGTCTAGAATTCTCTAAACTAGTGTATCAAAGATAACTTGTAGCACGAACATTTCAATGGAAAATTCAAATTACTTTTTTAAGGAAACTTGATAGATGATGATTTGTAAATTCAAGTGAATTGAACTATAACCAAAGGTTTATTTTTTAAGTTTATTTAAATTTATTGTTCATTGATCAATTGATTCCTCACTTAGTGGTAGTTAGGTTCTTATTTGAAAACTCGTGTCTCACGAATTTATATTTCAAGACTAGTGCCTACTCTAATGGGAAATATAATTAAGGTTGAGGTGAATACATTTGATTATAGATAAATCCTTGTTCAAGCATTATTCCTTATGTAATTTATAAAGTATGTTCTTCCCCTTAAACAATCCAACTTGTATCACTTGATTTCCTCTAATAAGTGAAGGCATACTAGCATAGATAATTTTTTGATAGATCAACCTTACTACATCTTCTCTTTATGCACTGATAGAATTACATTTTAGATTTTATACATGGGGAAATTTGTAGGAGTTAAATAATACCTTGGGGAAGAGGATAAACTATCACCATACATTATACAACCAAAATACATTAAAGATAAAATTAAAAAATTAAACTAATATTTACAATACTAGCTTATACCTATGTAAGAGGTTCATAAAATATAAAATAGTTACAATGATAAGCATCACCTTTCATACAAAATGATTAGGTGGATTCAACACAATTGATGTCATCAACCAACAATAGGAATAAGGTTATCTAACCAAAATCTACATATCTTTATTTATATATAAGTACTGATTAAAAGATAGTAAAACTTACCAACCAAGTACTACCACTTGTGTGTCTCAATGTTGAAGGTATACCATACATGTATGCTTATCGTTAAACTATTATTTAAAGATTATCATTGATATACAAGAAACAAATAATTTAGTATATTTAATATTTTATTAAAAAATGTATAGCTAATGACTTTGAAAGTCCACATGATTATGTGATAAAGTGCTAACAAATGAAGTGCTAGTAAATGTTATATTTATACTCTAACCCTTGAATTTTATAATATATATAATTTTTTATCTTATTGGGAAGATCTTTCTAAGTTTTATCTTAGAAACCTCTCTCCCCTTAGGTGAGCTAAAACTAGAAACCTTCCTTAAATTCCCTTTTCCTTCTTCCTAAGTCTACACACTCCTTGCATTTATAGTTCCTCTTCATTGATACTCTCTACCTACTTATACACATATATAATATGCTTGGCCAAGTATTCTACCTAGATGCACTCTTTGTATGTATTTCAACCACTTCACTAAACTTTGCAAAATATTCAAGGCTACATTCATATAGAACTTGAAACAATGTCTTACTATGCTCTAACTTACTAAATTGTTGTAAGAAAATTTACCATGTGCATATACTAAGTCTGACTAATTTGGTTTGTCACCAACTATAAATATTAGTAAATAGCCCAAAATTCCTATTCATCACATCAATATTTTTATTTACACTAGGATGATAAGTCAAGCTAAGATAAAACCACTCAACCTATTTTTTTTCAAATTAGAGCTGCAATTTGTAATAGCCTAGTATTTTCCCCTTTAATATCTTTGGTTCCCTCAAGTACCCATCATTTCTATGAGATCATAGATTTACTAAAATGGGTCTCTTGGTTAACTTGTGAAATTCAAGTCATGCTTTGCCTCCCCTCATGTCTTCATCATATGCCTAAATTGTCAAATCAAATAAACTCATATGTATGAGTATGATTGACCCTATTTTTAGCCTATGGTGATTTTTTATACTTTCCTTTGCTAACACACTATTCCTCCATTATTCCCCATTTGCACATTTTCTTAGGTTTCCTCTAAGTTCTTTTATATATTTCAGTTTTCAAGTTTTTCCTTACCCAAGTATCTTGTCAAGAAGTTCTCCAAACTTTTTGTTCCCTGTTCAATATTTTTACTATGTTTAATTTCCTGAGATTTCGTCTACCTCTATGCCTCTTCATCGATTCTTGTGATTTTTGCTACCCTTAACCCCATAGTGTGCATAAGGTTATAAGTAGTTGGTTTGTGGCTACCTTAACTCTTAGTTAAATTATATGATTTAAATCATAGTCTTATTTCTAGGTAATTAAGTTAGTGTAGATGAACATTATTCTTAGGTATCTAAGTAAATTTAAGTGAAAACCAATGAATACGTAGGGTACATATGGGAACTAGTGTTTTGTTTATTATCAATAAATTTACAGAAAAATCATAAGAGCAATAGGGATGAGAAGATAAAAATTGAATAAAATTGACAACAATAATTTTCACTACATTCACTAGATTTGGTTATACCACCATATTCATGTGCATTTGTGAGACATAACCCTATGAAGAATTCAATAATACAAATCTCACCAATTTATTCAATGTACATTTATTTACATTTATTACAATCCTTTATTTATTACCAAGATAAGATAATCCTTTGCAAGACAACAAGCATGATCCTTTGATTCATCCAAAAATATCAAAATACACTATTTAGTAGAGTTTGACGTAGAAAATGTAGATTCTTTCTATGATAAAAATTATTTCTAACCCTTACACAATTTTTAAAAAGAGATGTATGTATAGGAACTAGGTGTCCCAAAATTTAAGGATCTGAAAGAGTTTAGTTGAAACTTAACCCTAGGTGACTTGCTCTAATTGGAAAACTAATTGAAAATTAATTGAAAGCCAACTGAGAACTACAAGATGAGTGGGAAATCCCACACCATCTCAATATTTATCAACATCTATGTTGATTTATTACATTTATTTAAAAGAATAAAGAATGCGCAAAGTAAAACTAGTACCTAAAATACTTCAAGTCTATAAAGTTATTTGAAAAGATATTAATAAATTCATTTAAATCATTCATACTAGGGCCCTTTTGATACTTAAACTTAATCCTCTAAGAAAATGTAGATTCTTCTAAGTTCCCTTGTAGTTCATCAAAATCAACCACCTCAAGATTCTTGGAATTTTTGAATATCTTTTTTTATTTTCATCATTCTTTCAATATAATTCTTGGATACTGACTCATGCAGTGAATCTGAAAATTATTTGATCATCTTAGTAGTTGAGGTTACCATTTATGTTGTCTCCTAGAATGTGCAAGAGAGTTCTTCAATGATTTTCAATATTTTTCATCACTTGTTCTACTAACCTTCTGTTTTTATTCAACTCTCATTTATAGTTCTTAAGTGACTATCGGTTTCTATTCAACTCTCATTTATAATATGAATTTTTAATGCTATGATTTTTTAATGTTATAAATTGAATGGTCTTCAAATGAAATATATTTTGAATTTGTGCATGTTCAATGTGATTTTTAAATAACTTTCAAATTGTGTGCATTATTTAATTAGTTTGTTGATATATATTTTTTAATTGTTTAACATGCAGTTGCCATATCATTTCTCAGATGGATCCACTTTTCACTTTAGAGGATTTCATGCCTAATCTAGAAATCCCTATAGATCCTGGTGCACATCCCACCCCACCACATGAGGATATGCCTAACTCACCTCCGCATTCTCCACCACCTAACCCCCCACCCCCTCCTCCATTTGACCAAAATCAACTAAGAGAGAATATTCGAGCCAACTTAGTTGTCATTCAAGGAAACATAGATCTCATAAAAAATGAGACTAGAATCCCTCCACATCTCTCACGGTTTGCATCTACGATGCAAACTATTGTCGATTATGTTTGAACTATCGATGCAGACCTAGATAGGTTCCATCAATGGAGAGAAGAGAGGAGACAATTCTATGCGGATGGACTATCATATAAAGAAATCAATGACCTAAAAATCACTAAACAAGCTATGTGCCAATATTTTGTGAACCCCCAAACAAACAAACCAATACCACCCACAAAAAAAAAGAATTTCAATTTTATGGTGTAGGCACTCGCAGATAGTTGCACATTTTTGGGAGGGATGGTGGATGGTATTTGATACTCCACCACATGGCAATAGTGAGGTGCCCTTATATTTTTTGAGAAAGTTATGGGCTGAGTTTGAGTTGGGTAAAAAACCCAACTATTTTGATATGAGGTCATTTCAGGGAGCTGGGTGTGGCATGCCCCAACATAGACTAGGAGCACGTGTCGATCCTCAGCGACGTGCTCCAGTTGCTCCTCTTGTTCCTCCTCCTTCTCCTAGTATTCCCGCTGCATTTTAGCAACAAACCATGTTATCTACACTAGGAGCATTGAGTTCACTTTCAGGACATCTCACTCAGCAGACTACACACACAGCCACTGAAGTGGCCAATACAGAGCATGGAGGGTCAGGCTATAGGGATACTCAGACATCCACTTCAGGTGAGGCACATACATATGGGGCGGGATCATACCTAAATTTACTATATTCTGAGGATCGTCCCACACAGGTATGTTCATCTTTTGAACTTAAATTTAATTCAAGTTTGAAATGTAAAAAAATCATGTAAATAATAACATCAAACTATATATATAATATAATATTAATTCAATAATTTTGTGTTTGGTGTACAGACGCATGATGACGTGATGCCCGAAACTCAATATCATCATCGTGTGTATATGTCGAGTGCTGTAGATTTGGGCTCACCTTTTCAACATGTACTTGAACCAAAATATATTAAATAATTTGTGTGGATATATATATATATATCTCTAATTTAATTTGAATTTTTACACGTGTGAATTGATATATTATATCTAGATGCAGGGAGGTCATACTATTCCTAGTATTGACCAGCCACAAGTTACAGTGGTGAGCGCTCCTGAGACATCATCAGCTCAGGTGCGTGCTTTCAAAAGTTTGTTAAGTTTAACTTAAATACATATCATAGATCTAATTTAATTTTTTCATTTACATACACATGTGAATGATCTATACGAACTATTGTACATCTATATGTAGGGATTTGATGAGATAACCATGGCAGGCCGTGCACCTGAGACATCATCGAAATCTATGCATAGGAAATCTCAGGTGTGTGATCATGAGGTCATATCATTTGAGGTTGTAAACTTTACTTTAAATCTCCTATACAATTTTTACAAACATTATATATATATATATATTCAAGTTTTTCACATATTGTTTGCTTTATATGAATATGCAGAGTATAGTGGATTAGGCATTTGCATCTTCTCAACTGACAGTTATGTTACCTGTTGAAGAAAATGTGCCAGTTGATTCACATGACCATATGGTAATTTATGCATACTAGAAATCATTTTTACTATATTTAGTCAATATTTAATTAGTTTTTTTTTATCTAAAAGTTTATATTTTCAATTTTAAATATGTTTAATTATATCAAAATTTCTAAATAAATTTAAATCTAATTTCGAGTTTCTTGAACTCTTTTACAGCATGATGCAGGTACATCTAGTCAACATGGAACAAAGAGGAGACTTGATTTGACCGATCAGCCTGAGAGTTAGATGGTTTTATATTTTATGGACTACAAATCTCTAGTTTTATTTCAATATATGTGTTGGACTTGACATATAAATTTTATGGACTATCTAGATCTCTAGTTTTATTTTGAACATGTTATTATCATATATGTGTGTTTATTTATATCAGTTGACTTTAATATGATGATTATATATGCAGTCAATTATGAGATCATGTTATGTTCATTTTCATAATTATATGCATTTATATACATATCTATATATTTATATTTTATCAAATTTTCAAGTAATACATGCACTATATAATAATTCTTATCTAGAATCAAATTTCATATATATATAACTTATCACATGGTTAGGTGACAAATTAAAACATTCCTTAAATAGTTTCTTAAATCATATTCATAATAAATTAAGGGCAAGTAATTCTAACTATTTTCCAATTACATAGCAAATATTTGAATCAATAAACAAAAAACCATCTCCTTGTATGTATATTTAATGTATAATCTATACAATTGAATAATTATATAAAATGTGGTAAATAGAAGACACATGAAATATGTATAATCTATAAAATTGGAATAAGATATTTAAAAGTGACATCGAACAAACATATATAATGTACATCAAGATGTTTAATGTACAACTATATAACATGATGAAACATATATGTGCATGTAGATACAATTAAAGCTTATCAACTTTTAGGTGAATACCAAAAATTGATATTTACATAGTCTCTAGATAAAATAGTTTTTCAGTTCAACAATCACATTGTAGACCGACTTGATGAGAACTTGCAAAAATAATTAATGTAAGTAACTACAATTTTTACGAGTCATTTAAGTAAAAAATTCATGCAAGAAAAGAACTGCATATAGTAAATTCCATACAAATTCAAATGATGTTAGCCATAGGATGGATTAAGGGGACCTCAGAGGATATATACCTTAAGGGGGGGTCTTAAGAGAATTCCTTAAGGGGAGTTAAGAGGATGCATCTCATGAATCCTAGGATATGGCTTAATGGGTCCTAAGAGGATTAAGGAGATGTAAGAAGATATGACTTAAGGGGATCCAAGAGGGTGGATTAAGGGGAGTTGATAGAATGATTTGAAGGAATGCAAGATGGTGGATTAAGGGGAGTTGATAGAATGAGTTGAAGGGATGTAAGAGGTTGGATTAAGGGGATGTAAGAGGGTGGATTAAGGGGAGTTGATAGAATGACTTAAGGGTCCTTTAAGAGGATGACTTAAGGGGATGCAGGAGGCTGGATTAAGGGGAGTTGATAGAATGAGTTGAAGGGATGTAAGAGGGTTGATTAAGGGGAGTTGATAAAATGAGTTGAAGTGATGTAAGAGGGTGGATTAACGGGATGCAAGAGGGTGGATTAAGGGGAGTTGATAAAATGAGTTAAAGTGATGTAAGAGAGTGAATTAAGGGGATGCAAGAGGCTAGATTAATGGGAGCTGATAGAATGAGTTGAAGGGGTGTAAGAGGGTGGATTAAGGGGAGTTGATAAAATGAGTTAAAGTGATGCAAGAGGGTGGATTAAGGGGATGCAAGAGGGTAGATTAAGGGGAGTTGATAGAGATGAGTTGAAGGGATGTAAGAGGGTGGATTAAAGGGAGTTGATAGAATGAGTTGAAGGGATGTAAGAGGGTGGATTAAGGGGAGTTGATAAAATGACTTAAAGTGATGTAAGAGAGTGGATTAAGGGGATGCAAGAGGGTGGATTAAGGGGAGTTGATAGAATGACTTGAAGGGATGTAAGAGGGTGGATTAAGGAGAGTTGATAGAATGACTTAAAGGGATGTAAGATAGTGGATTAAGGGGAGTTGAGAGAATGAGTTAAAAAGTGAAGGTGGATTAGGGGGATACAAGAGGGTGGATTAAAGAGTTGATTAAGGGACTTGAAGGGATGCAAGAGAGGTGGATTAAGGGGAGTTTGATAGAATGACTTGAAAGGATGCAAGAGGGTGGATTAAGGAGTTGAGGGAATGAGTTGAAGGGATGTAAGAGGGTGGATTAAGGGGAGTTGATAGGATGAGTTGAAGGGATGTAAGACGGTGGATTAAGGGGAGTTGAGAGAATGAATTTAAACCCCAAGGGGTGTTGAGAGAGTGACTTAAGGGGATGCAAGTGGATGGATTAAGGGTAGATATATGAGGATATTGATTGAGGGGTCCTAAGAGGATGAATTAAGAGGTGTTGAGAGAGTGACTTAAGTGGATGCAAGTGGACAAATTAAGGGTAGATATATGAGGGTATGGATTACGGGGTCCTAAGAGGATGGATTAATGGTAGTTGATAGAATGACTTAAGGGGCTGCAAAAGGATGGATTAATGGTACATAAGAGGATGACTTAAGGGGTTTTAAGAGAATGGCTTAAGGGGATATGAAATCAATTATAAAGTATCAATTAAATGTATCTAGAACCATATATAGTTACCTGTCTCTAGATTGAAATTCCATTGTAATATATGTGCATCTCCTCTCTTTTTTGTAAAGCATCTAATTTTGGGAGACCTGAAACAAAAAATGATATAAAACTTTAATTAGGAAATGATTAAAGACAAATATATATATATATATATATATATATATATATCAATTAAATATATATACAACTAGATATACCTACCAATATTTATTTACTCTATTGTACCATCTGCATCCTCTCTTTTTTGTAATGCATCTATGATTGTCTCATGATCATCCATTGAAAGTGTCCATAAGACTTT
>VDFB02093247.1:0-30474 GCA_007258455.2 Sequoia sempervirens
AAGTTTAATTTGGATATTTTATGGATGGGATTTTTTTTAAACATGTGAACTACTAATGATGGTATCTATTTTTTCAGGATTAAAGAAATCAAAAGGGGGACTTGCATATGGATTTGTGCCAAGAGGGAAATTATGGAAGAGTTCAACTCAAATATTAAATGTGGGGTTTGCATAAGAATCCGTGTCCAAACTATCTAGAGCTGGAAGGAATTTTTGGAAGCTATTTGCACCATGTGATGTTGTTTGCTTTATCCAATGATGATTGTTATCAAATCCAAGTTGGCATAATATTGTTTTCTCATTGTTCCATGATGTAACTACTTTTATACAATTGGATGATGATGTACCTAGATGACAAAACCCTAATGTAACTACTGGATGCTTCTAGAAGTGTAATTTATGCCATTGGATTGATTTAATCCTGGCATTGAAATTATAATGTAAAATCTATAAAAGGCCAGTGCCTTCTCATTTGTAAAGGGGTTAGATTTTAGGGGTTAGAAGGCCAGAATTGGCAAATAGATTTCAGAAATTAGTTGTAGGAGAGGAGAGAAAAAGAGGACTGTTATGTAAATTCTGGAGAAGTTAATGTAATTGGATTGTTGATTTGGCAAGCTTTGTGTTACACTTTGATAGTTTATGGTTTCTTGTTCTTGATTCTTAGATGTTAGATGGTAGATTTCAGTTCTTTTGAAATAATGGTAAAATGTGAATGATGTTTGATTGATCTTCGGTCCATACTTTTAGCAATTTGTTGATTGTAAGTTGTTGTGTAAAGTTAGTCTGGGCCTTATTTTGTGCTAAGTTCAATTGTGGATGCTTGTTTACATTGTGCCAGTTATTGGGTATGTGGATGAATATTCATAGTCTAAAAATCTTCAGCTTCCTTAGAAGATTGCACCATTTTTGCAAAGTTGTGGGTTTGTCCTTGATCAAGCAAAGATTGGTTTTATTGGGGATCTGTCCATTTGCAACATTCATCATTGTTGTGATTGATCTTAGGAGTTAGTTTAGAATCTCTCTCAACCCTTCTCTTTTGCTCTTTCTTTATATCTGGGTTAGTTTTAGGATTGAAAGCATCACCATATTAATACATCTGATGAAAGTACACTTCCAACATTGTTCATTTGTAAGGCCCCTTGTGATTACCAACAATTTCACATTATCTCTAAGTTGTTTCACTGCATTTGTCAAGACTTGACATTAAAGACCTTGGGGTTATCTCTTGAGGCTTGCTGATAGAGATTTACCTTTCAAGAGAGATAGAATATCATATTTTGTTTGAGTTGATGTGCAGAAAACACCATCGACATATTGGCACTAGAAGGAGGGCATGAGCATAAATCAACATTGTTGGAAGTTGAATGAGCCATCATGTTGAAAATTTGAGATATGATAGATCTTTGAATCACAGAAAGTACAAATTTTGAGTCAAGATGGAAAAGAAGTCTTATGTTTTGTATGATGGGAACAACCTTTAGATTGATTTTCCTCAACTTTGTGAGTCTCTGAATAAGAGATTGGATTGTTGGAATAGTAAGGTTTTGCATCACTATGTGTCATTAGACCAGTGCAAAATCCACAATACCACTAGGCATAATAAGTTTGAATGCTTAACCTTTTTAGGTAAAATCGAGATGGTTTTGCAAAGGGATATTTTCATGTGAAACCTTCCTAAACCACTAGCCTCTACAAATTTAGAGTTTATTGATGTTGTAGTTGAGGTATTTACAGAGATAGTTAGAGATTAGCTTAGTGGTGGTAATTGTTTGCAAGATTTCATCTCATCTAAATGGTGTAGGGTTCATAATGCATCTCATTTAGAGTTCACTTGTCATTCCTGTGTCGACATTATCGTTAAATTTGGGAGATATCTGGAGTGGAAAGAACAATCAGTCAAGGAATGCACTACAAAGGATCCAACAAATTCTGGATCTAAAGAATGGGAAACTAGTGTTGAGCCAACCACCAATGAAGTAACATGCTAGAAGGAAGAATTTGAAATCTCCAAGGCAACAAAGGTAGTTGATGACCATTTAAGTGAAGAGATGCTAGTAAAGATCAAGGAGGATGTCCCTACAGAGGCTAACCAGGGGTCTGAAATGGAAAATACAGTTAAGGATGAACCACAAGAAGAAGAAGTGATAAGTCAAATTTCCCATATTCATGATGTAGATCCAATACAGACAAGATATGAAGAGTTTGTTGCCAAATTTATGAAGGATTGGTCAAATATGGGATACAAAGTTTGCTTAGAAGAGTTGTTGCTACCAACTTGGTGCAGGATACATGAAGAGGAGCATTCTAAACCCACATGTTTCTAATGGTAGACAAGCCATAAAGGAGGTGAAAGAACAAGTACAGTTGCCACAACATGTAGGGGATACACAAAAAGATACATCAAACAAGTCTCCAATAGAATAACTTCAACAAGTTGCCAATGAATGTCTCACAAAACAAACTGAAGGAGTTGATGTTGCTGATAAAGAAGTTGATGTTCTTGATGGTTATGATCAAGGATCTGAATCTGAACCAATAGAAGATGAATTGAGGGAGTCTTTTCATTTATCAAATTCTTTTTTTCCTCTATCTATTGATGAATTAAGCACTGAAAAGTCATAGAATTTATGCATTAATGATGAGATAGCTAATGTGGTTCAAATTGATATATAGGAAAACTTGAGTGATGCTGAAAAATAGTAATATTATAGTCATAATTGATGGGCTTGATCACATAGTTTTGGGTGAAAGTGTGCTTGAAGATCAGTCTATGATGCCTCTTGATGAACATCTTGTTGAGGGAGTTGTTGTGCATGGTGAGGCTTCTACATTTTCATCATTGATTCCCCATGAAGAAGCACAAATAGGTGAAAAGTTCTATGTGGTTAATTCTGAGTTTGTTCAATCTGAATCTCACCTTGGACTACTTAATAATGATTCTGACTTTGTTTTGCAAGTTTCTAGCATAAGAGGACTACTGTACCATCAATTGAGACCTCCTGACTTTAGGGATATCAACTCTTCACAATTGGAAGATGATGGAATCAACATTTAGTTTGCATAAATTGAAAATCAAGTTGTTTCTTTCCTTACCACACATTTTGTGGCTTATCAATTTGATTATGGAGGTCTGGGAAATAAAACTTGCATATGGGTTGAGAATGGTCCTAATGAGTTACCCCAAATGTTGATTATTCCTAATCATGACATAAAGTTCGAATGCTGCATTTTTTAGGTTTATTTTGTTGAGTATAAGGATGAATTTTTATTCTTGAGGACTATTACTGTTACCTTATTGCTTGTCCATGCATTGATGAACCATATGGGGGTGGGTCTCAATTTTTCCTATCTAACTGTGATTCGTTCTAAGTCTCTTTGTATATAATTTTGAATAAATGTAGCTTGCTCTACTTTTCTTTTTCTTTAGTCTATTTTTGTTTTCTTTTGGATAGATTGCTTTAGGATTAGTTTGCTTTGGCTAGTTTAGATGGATTTTGGTTTGCTTCTGTTTTGGTTAGTTTAGGTTTTCTTTGGGTTTCAATTTGGTTATTGCTTTGCTTCTTTGGATTGGGTTTCTCTATTTTCTGGTTGGGGAATTGTCTTTCTTGCACAATAATTATTCATTATCTAGGACTATTCTAAGTATTTCATTGATGGACTTTAATCATGTGTCTTGAATGGATGGTCAAGATCTTTTGTTAGTGTCAAGCAGTCTAAATGTTTGATTTAAAGAGGATGGGTTATTGGTTTGATTTGAACCTAAAGTATTCTAAAATCTTATATACTTCATACATCTTAAGAATCCTAAGGTTGCAGTAGGGTCCTTATGAGGTCTTGTTAGGTGAAAAATCCTAAATTTCTGCTTCAGTGCCACTATGATTCTTAGCCCTGAGTGTGAGCTTTAATGCTTACGAGTTGAAGTAAAAGAGGCTAAAAGAATATCAAAAGAAAGAAAAATAAAATATTAAAAATCAAAAGCAAGAATTCAACTTATTAGGAGGATCTGAATATCTCTACCGGGGCTATGGACGCCTGGATGGCATTAGAGCTATGTTCAGGAGAATCACAATGATAACCTCATTGGAGCTATGGATGCATAAATGGCAGTGAGGCTCTATCTAGGTTGCTTTTGAAGTTAGAATCATTTATGTAGCCTAACTTGACTGAGCTAGGCTTCTGTAGTAGCTTAACTAGGGAAATGAATTCACTTGCACACACTTGGATTTTCAGTTTATGGAAGGTTTGGTCTACCTTTGGTTCTGATTCTTCGATCTTGCATTTTGATTTGTTTGTCTAATATGGAGATCAAAACCAAATATTTTGGGTTCGTGATTCCTGCTCATCATCAAAATGCTCTGGAGCATTTTCCTAGCATGAGTCACCATTTGTTGTGCAATTTTTGCACACATGCCCCACCGGAGCGAGGACCCTCTTTTTCTCTTTTGCATCTCTGCATCTTGGCTTGGTCAAATTTTCAATTTTGCTCTTCTTGGGAGGTTATTTTGGGATTAAGTCCAGACTTTGTTTGATGAAGGCAATATTTTGAGGCTTTGGGGGAAATTCACATGTCTTGGATTTTAGAAATGGGGATTTTGAAGTAATTTCCCAATGTTATATGTAAATATTTTTTACACCTATGGATAGAGGACAAAAAATTAGGCTGGGTTGCATTTTGAGACTTTTCAAAAAATTTAGATCTAGAAAAAAAAGTTGCTGAAGTTTAGAAGTTTTGACACGAAGCTTGGATTCTAGAAAATCAGCTACCTCATACTTTTCCATAAGAAATAAGCACAGGAAAATCAAGCTACCTCAGTTAGCGAAAACCAATTTTAAGTGAATTCTCAATGTTATATGAAAATATTTTCACACCCATGGATAGAAGATGAAAAATTAGGTTGGGTTGCTTTTTGAACTTTTCAAAAATTCCTTCTAGAAAAAAAGTTATGAAGTTTAGGGAATTTTGATCTGGGTTGGATTTCAGAAAATCCAAGCTACCTCAGTTTTCAATTTCCATTTTGAAAGATAAGACCCTCAAAAATCTGAGGAATTTTCCAAAGTGAAGTGATTTTTCTTATAAAATGGAAAAGAATTTTTAAAAATGGAATTTTTCCTTGAAATTTTACAATGTTCACGAAAATGAAAATTCTTGAAATGGAAAAAATGAAAATATTTTTTTCCAAAATGGAAAGTTTTTCTTAAAAGGCTAAAAATTTTGTTTCAGAACTTTAATTTGGATATTTTTATGGATGGGATTTTTAAAACATGTGAGCTACTAATGATGGTATCTATTTTTCAGGATTAAAGAAATCAAAAGGGGGACTTGCATATGGATTCGTGCCAAGAGGGAAATTCTGGAAGAGTTCAACTCAAATATTAAATGTGGGGCCTGCATAAGAATCTATGTCCAAACTGTGTACAGCTGGAAGGAATTTTTGGAAGCTATTTGCACCATTTGATGTTTTCTTTATCCAATGATGATTGTTATCAAAGCCAAGTTGGCAGAATATTGTTTTCTCATTGTTCCATGATGTAACTGCTTTTATACAATTGGATGATGATGTACCTGGATGCCAAAACCCTAATGTAACTACTAGATGCTTCTAGAAGTGTAATTTATGCCAGTGGATTGATTTAATCCTGGCATTGAAATTATAATGTAAAATCTATAAAATGCCAGTGCCTTCTCATTTGTAAAGGGGTTAGATTTTAGGGGTTAGAAGGCCAGAATTGGCAAGTAGATTTCAGAAATTAGTTGTAGGAGAGGAGAGAGCAAGAGGACTATTATGTAAATTCTGGAGGAGTTAATGCAATTGGATTGTTGATTTGGAAAGCTTTGTGTTACACTTTGACAGTTTATGGTTTCTTGTTCTTGATTCTCAGATGTTAGATAGTAGATTTCAATTATTTTGCAATAATGGTAAAATGTGAATGATGTTTGATTGATCTTCGGTCCACACTTTTAGCAATTTGTTGATTGTAAGTTGTTGTGTAAAGTTAGTATGGGCCTTATTTTGTGCTAAGTTCAACCGTGGATGCTTATTTACATTGCGCCAATTATTGGGTATGTGGATGAATATTCATAGTCTGAAAATCTCCAGTTTCCTTAGAAGATTGCACTATTTATGCGGAGTTGTGGGCTTGTCCTTGATCAAGCAGAGATTGGTTTTATTGGGGATTTGTCCATTTGCAGCATTCATCATTGTTGTGATTGATCTTAGGAGTTAGTTTAGAATCTCTCTCAACCCTTCTCTTTTTCTCTTTCTTTATATCTGGGTTAGTTTTAGGATTGAAAGAATCACCATATTGTTGCATCTGATGAAAGTACACTTCCAACATTGTTCATTTGTAAGGCCCCTTGTGCTTACCAGAAATTTCACATTATCTCTGAGTTGTTTCACTGTATTTGTGAATACTTGACATTAGAGACCTTGGGGTTATCTCTTAAGACTTGCTGATAGAGATTTACCTTTCAGGAGAGATAGAATATCATATTCTTTCTAAGTTGTTGTTGTGTAGAAAACACCATCAATAATTGGTCTGCATAGATTCATATGGATCAAATCTAATGGCTTTGACGTGGAATAATCCTTAGTGGAAAATCTAGACTTTTTTTGTTTTCCCCATGGCATGGTTTGCAACTTGTAAACTAAGTTTTCTTAGTCTTTGGCATGTCTTGGACCATTCCCTTTGAGCTAATCTTCACAATGTTCTCAAAATTGTTGTGTTAGAATCTTTTGTGCCAGAGCCAACTTTCTTCTTTTTGTATTGCAAAGAAGCTTTATCCGATCAACCCACTGAGATCATATATATCATTTTTTTTCTTGATTCCTTCTACAATCAATTCTTCAATACTAAATTTTTGGATCTCACAACCTTTATCAATAAATGAAAGTTAGTAACCCTTTTCACACATTTGACTAGCACTTAAAAGATTATGCTTCAGTCCTTAAACATACAAACTATCATGAATTTTTTCCTACCACCATCAAGAATCAAAGTACCCTACTGGTAATCTTGGCAACAAAGTTGTTTCCAAGAGTGACATAACCTCCATAAATTTTTTAAAAATTTATGAACTTACTTTTTCTCTAATCATGTGGCTTGAACATCCATTATCAATGATCCATAAATTTTTCTCCTTTTGAGAATGTAGAGTAGTCTAAGAAGCCATGAAATTTTTTTAACTTCTTCTCTTTCGGTTTATTCTTCCAGGATTTATCTAACTCAAAACTCTGGTGTTTTGACTTAATTCTTCTTGTTTCTAGTAGAGGTGGACTCACAAAATTCCTTCGACAATTTCTAGCAATATGTCTAAATTTGTTGCATTTGTAGCAGACAATATTAAAATTGTACAAAGGTGCAAATGCATTACTTCTAACAAAGTTATTTCTTCTTATGGGATCCTTTTTACAATCCAAAAACTTATGACCAAAATTATTGCAATTAAAACAATAATAAAAAAAGGAATAATTGAACCTAGTATTGTATCCCTATCTTTTAAATCTTCTATTATTCTTATATACTTGAATGAAACCATCATTTTGTACCTTACTTTCATTACATGCAATAACCTTTTCAGTTTTTGAAATTTTGGGCCCAATCTCTTCCAGACTCCCTTTCGCAGGCCTTATTAGCTATTTTATCGATTTTTCCTTCTAATCATCAAAGACAATACTGATTTTGACATGCAGAGAACTTTGACATCCCAAAATTTAATCCAAAGTCTCAGTACTCTTTCCAAACTTTAATTGTAACTGATGATTTACTTTGTAAAGATCTCTCAATGACACAATTTCTACTTCAAGTTTCTCATAGTCATTATCTTTTGATAGTAGCATTTTCATTCAAAACTTCTTCAATCCTCTTTGCTTCTTTTGTTTGAGTCTTCAAATCAATGATCATCTTTTCTACACTCTCAAAATTTTGGGATAAGTTGTCTTTAGCCTTCACTTCTTTACTAATCCTTTTCTTTAGTCTCTTCATTTCATTTTCGGCACAAAGTAACTCTTCTACAAGATCCACTTCTTCATCATTTCTAGAATCTATTCTCATAAGATCTTCAACAGTTTCCATGGCCATGTATAAAAATTTCTCTTTTTCATCTCCAAAGATGTCCTCATCTTCTTCATCGGTGGAGTATCCTTCCTCATTAATGAAGAAACTCTTTTGTTTCCTATGACCTTTATTCCCTTTTTGAAATGATTTATTTCCATGATTTTTCTCGTCATTCTTAGAATCCTTATACGAACACTTAGCCATAAAATTGAATCCTACTTCACTGTAACTAAAAAAATTCAAAGGTAACCCACCTTTATACTTTATGGAACCTCTATCTAACTTTCTGACAAATTTTACCACCTCTAGATCTGATCCAACATCAAATTCTAAATCCACTTACTTCTTGGATGCTCTAAATGCAGCCTCTTTCCTTATTGAGTTTTCACTATCAAACCTCATCTCAAAGGTAGTCAAAACTCTATGTAATTCATCCCTTTTTAAAGCATTCAGATCTTTTTCTTCTTAAACAGTAGAAACTTTAGAATCAAACCTTCTAGGAAGATGTCTAAGTACCTTTTTCACAACCATGCTTTCCTTCAATTACTCACCAAGACCTCTAATAGAGTTGACAACTTCATCAACCCAGAACGGGAATGTTGCAATGCTTTCTTCCTCCATTTTTAGACTCTCAAACTGAGCTCTATGAGTTTGGAGCTTCGCTTCTTTCACTTTGTCATCACCTTCATAAATGGTGTGCAATTTTTCCCATACTTTCCTTTTATGTCTTGTATTGCATAACTTTCACAAATTCAAAATTAGACAAACCATATAAAATGGCATTCTTAGCGTTGGAATTATTTTCACAAGCATTATTTCTGACTTGATCCAAAATTTTAGGGATCTCATATCCCTCTATAACTGACATCTAGATTTCAAGACCTAGGGTCATCGAGTATGCTTTCATCCAAACTTTCCAAAAATCATAATTCAACCCATCAAAGAGTGGTGCCTTATTTGCAGACAATCCTTCTTGCACCATAGAGCGTGTCATCTTGAATCTATCTCAAGATGATTAAGCTTCTTCAAAGGAACTTAGCTCTAATACCAATTTAATGGAACACAATCTATTAAGAGGGGGGGTGAACTAGTATATCTAAACAATTCAAAACTCTCAACTTTAATGCAAATATTTGAACATGTGAAACTTGGATCTTCACTACTACTAATGAAGCACTTATCATGAACACATACATCCACAAAAGAGAACACCAAATATACGTGAAAAACCAAGATGGAAAAACCACACGAATATCTTCTTAGATCTACTATCCAAATATAATCTCACAAAGAAAATGAATCTTACAATATGAAGTAGGCACCAACCTACCAAAGACACCAATCCCCGAATGTATTTGTAGGTGCCAATCCACTAGAGACACCAATCCCCAATACAATGAATTGAGCACCAACTCTACAAGTAGAACATCAGTCCTATAAGAATACAATGATAAAGCTTATGGATCTTCAGTGTAGCTGATACATCTCATACACGTTTTAAACTGGCTTTAGACTCTTTTCCACACTCCTTATGATCTTCTGATATTGGTGAATTGTAAACACATGCTCAGACAATCATCTCCTTGTATATCCACTCACCACCTTCTTCTTCAATTATACTTCACATTATGCATTTGTACAAATGTATGATTATATACAAGACATTACATAAAACATTCCTCCATGTCAGCCAAGGGTTCATAAATCACCATGACGACCTAAGGTGGACCTAAATTCAAATTTCATGAAACGTGTAACGGTTGGTCCAAAAATAAATTTGTTGCTACCAAAATAACATGATGTGTGCTACCACATGAACCTTAACCAAGTCCTATCTTGAGTCCTCATGCTAAATTTGAATGTCGCACTCTACTAGCCATTACCGCATAATTATTGAACACTAAGTGGTTGACAAACAAGCATAGAGAGCCTTTTGTCACTTCAATATTTTTACATGTTGAACATATCTTCTAGAAACTATAGAATATGATAGAATTATGTGTACAGATACTCTCCTCTCAAACCGCAGAGCCAACAACACCTTCAAAAAGGAATACTGAACTTAATTGGATTGCCAGGGAAATCTCTTTTCCCTAAGAAACTCCTTCAAACACATATCTCTTGATACATACTTTTCAAACATAGAAACTCCTCAAATTCTTTTATCAATATAGGTAGCAACATATATTTATGCAACTCAAAATGATATGACAATACAACTACCAACATAGATAGGTATGAGAGTACAATTCCTAAAAATATAGTGCCACCTTTGATCATATCTCCTTTGACAACCATACACATCTTTAACATCAATGACAACCTTTTTTCAACATAAAAAAGCTAGAAATTTATGGAAATATTCTTAAAAGTAGAATAATGAAGACTGAATTTTTGTAAACACTTGAGCACATACTAGCATTTAGTCCACTTGAAACTAGTATATTGAACTTGAATTTTCCATATGTGTGAATATATTGCCTTGAAAGGTAGAAATTTTTGACATACACACCAAATACCAACAATGAAAGGATAAGTTTTAAATTGTGATAGTTCAATCAGTCTCATCAGATGTGCCAAAAACTATTGTCACTAAAAGTATGCACCCTTGCTAAGTTACAAAACTTAGCCTCCTAGTGAAACAAGGGATGGTAGATCCCTAAGTGTGGGCTTAGATGTTGTAGATCAACCTCCAAAGAGGGTTGGTTCCCTTTGAGGCTTCACCTAATTAACCTATCCTACTACTGCATGCTAAGAAAAGGATGAAAGGAAACATTAAAATAAAACCTTGGACTATTGATCTCAAACCTATACTATTGTTTGGACTCACAATATGATCAAATGAACAAGTTGTTTCATGCACAACTTGGGTTTCTACATACTTATACATTAATATTTTATATGAAAGATGAAGTTTTATTAATCCTAAAAGGAAAAAATAGATATTTTCATAGTTAGAATTTTTTTAGACTATTGTCATAACCTATGACCTACATAAGGTATGTATATCTCTTCAAAAAGGTGTTCAAGTAAATGATATGTACATTGAGGATTTATATAAAATCATAGAAAATATATCAATAATTTGTATTTGCACATGAAATATAGATAACAAAAGGAAAAATACTTATCTTTATTGATCAAAATATGTTACATATAGTTGTATACAAGTTTGAAAATGAGATACATTGTTTCTCTTGCTAGAAAGAACCTTCAAAGGTTACAATACATTGCTAAGAATGAACAAGAACTAACTAAAAATCTACCCTTAGGCTTGCTTATAACTTGCTTAACAACTTTCTAAATAATCGGAACACATGTTGAGAAAGGAAAGACAAGTGTTCAAACAAGGTTACTGGGTCAAACCTTCCTAGGCGTCCAAAATTGTCATCCCTTTTTTCTATCTCCTTAAAATCCTCCAAAAAGGTGTTTGAATGAAGAAAACTTCTTTCCTTGACCCTATCTATCAGACAAGACTTATTGAATAACTCCTAGATTCTTCGAGATGCTCCAAACTGATTCAAACTACCCTTAATTATCTCCATCTATTTTGCATAATCCACCAAACTATCCTAGACATCCTCCAACTACTCATAATTTCTCATTACTTCACTTAAATTGTCTTGACTTATCTTTAGGTTCATGGGCATGTGGAAAATTTCTTGGGAATTATTAGATCCCCTAGGAGGGTGTAGGAGAAACCTTAGGGATGAAGAATGACATATGGCACATGTCTTAAAACTTCTTTATGTTGATATTTTTCACTCCTCCCTTTTTTTAATAAAATTTTCATGAGATGACTACATCATCTTACTAATGTTCTTTTCACACTGAATCTAGTTCTTCACTTCATGGCCTTAGATCTACCCTATGGAGATTCTCCCACATATTTATATCTTTTCTTCAAGTAAAGAATAAAAAGATAGCCCTCTGGACTAAGCAAATTGTTTGATCCAACAACAATATTCCATACATCTGAAGACATTTAATATTACATCTAGAATAGTGTGCCATTTCAAATGATCTTCCTAGATATGGTTGATGTTTTTGTGTATTTCTTTTCTTATGATTTGGCTTTTAATTGTCCCTTTTAATCATTGATCTCTTCTAAATTTCTTCAACTTGACTATTTCATTGTCTTTCATATTTTGTCACAATGCCTTTAGACTATCACCTACCATTGTTTATCTTATGTGGTGATTTTATACTGCATCTAATGGCATATGAATCCTTGAAAGGATTCATGGTGACTATTGCCAACTCGTCATGATATCCATTGTATGTAATACCCCCATGTTGTTGATACTTTTGCTACTACTTGTTACTCTTATGTGTTAGCGTGATACTGGTTTGTGGAGGTGATTAGTTCACCGTCTTGGTGTGTGGATGCATAGTTAGATTGATTGAGGATTGTGTTACTTCAATTTATGACATTAAGATTACATTGGTGTGTGATGTTTAATTTGATTCAGTAATATGGTTTGATGCAGTGATTTCGTAATTTAGTTAACGATGTGATCAATTAGTTAGAAATGTTATTTCATCATTGATATTATAATTGTTAGTATAGTTTTGGTGAGAGGACAGTGTAGCATCACTCGTTTACGAGTGCACTGCTACGCTGCAATTCCTTCTCACAATGTAATGCTTTAATTATATATATATAGACATGTACACGACCTTGTTTGTAGTGCAGAGATTGTGGTGACAGTTTGTTCCAGATTTATGTTCCTTCAGATGTATACATTTGTACTTTATTCATGTCTTGTAATTGTATTGTAACTCGCCCATGTGTTGGGATAATGTATCTTGAAACTTGGATAAATGGTTATTGGTATTTAGTTTGTAACATGATGTATTGTTATAACACACTTTGTAATTCAAAACATTATTCACAGATGTAATTATATATATTTGATGTTGATATGTTGAGTAAATTAGTTCTCATTATTTCCAAGTTTTATTGGTTATGTAATCTTGTTTAGCATATGTGGTTCATTCTTATTTTAATGCTTAGCGTTTATCACTTTTATATGAGAACTCATATCCGTGGAAATGAATGTTGGATTAGTTAAGTTTGTTAATGGGTAGTTAACGTAATGTCTCTTCGTGTACCCCAAGGGACTTAGGAGTTTAGTATGTATTTGTAATTATGTTAGTTGCAATTGATAACATAGTACTTTTACTTTATGTTTAAAAAAAAAAAAATTGTTGTGTAGTTAGTTGTCCTTTGGGGTTTGCGACGGGTGTTACATTGTACACTATCAACCTTTCATGGAGGAAACGTTACCTTAACAATCTCCTTGTGGTTCTAAAAATTAAAAAACCCTTACCATAATTGTCACTTTTGCTCATTTCAAATATTCTTACTTTTATAACCCCTATGATTGGTAGAATCATAAAATGGGTTGATCCAAGTTATGACAATCACAATGCTTGGTAAGACTTTCAAATATTGACAATAGAAAGGTTTGATAAATTTTCTCCATTTCAAAGCTTATGAAATGTCAATAAACTTCAAGCTATCAAGATTGACCCTACCTAGACTATTGGTGATTCTTGTCCACTACCCAAAATAGGCTTTTACTGTCTTTTCATTATGTCTATAAATCTCATCTTGATGCCACTATATCTTTCCCCTATCACTATTTGGTGTGACTATCCTCTTGGATGTCAGTCATCTCCACCTTGCATGCTTTTATGGTTGTTCCTAATTGTGGCTATTGCACATCCTAGTAATGATTGACCTTTTCACATTGTTTTCATATAGGTTATCATTCACATAAGAGTGTGTCTAGCTTTCAAAACACTCCATTAACTGCCATACTATCATGAATTTCCATCTACGGTTGTCTAGGGTATTTAAAAAAATACATAGGTTGAGTGTAGAGTTATTGACATGAATGAAATTTTTTGTCCCTATTATGGCATGATTATCATCTAGAACTTTAAGCACTATACTCTCTTTAACCTACAACCCATGACTATGCTTACTTTATGCAAAACCTTTGTCATATTCTTATCTATAAATAAGCTTGAAATTATCTTTATGACTATCATAAATAGCTTTTCCAACTTCATGATTCTACTCCTGGTCATCTTAGGTCTTTACCATGTCTTACATAGTCATATCACTTACAATCACTATCACTATGATTATCAACATTCCCATATATGCCATGGATTGTCATTATTCATTTAAAATATCATGACTCATAGAAAATCATTTCATGTTTGAAATCAATGTCATACCCACAAGGTATCCATTCTCATGAATACCATTGCAGAGCTATTATTATTGGTATATCCTACATGTCATTTCTATCAAAGAGAATGTACTCAAAATTGCATTCTTGTTCTTTTTGGCATATTGATGACTATATTTCCTTTATTCTGAGAGAGTTTCATAAAATGAAGAAAAATAATAGTATTTGATAAAGTATTGGTGATGACACATAGCTAGACTAGCCATCCAAGGATTGTGAAAACATTTTGTTGACTTGTACACCTCCATGCCCTTGCTATTGGTTGACTTGATCTTTGGCAAGATTATTTCAATTGTATCTTTTATTTTCAACAATGCCAATGTTTTTTACTTGAATTTTTCTCCTTATGTTGAATCCAAATATGATGGAGTAGGATGATCAACATAATTAGCTAGAGATGGAAGAAAACACCACAATATGCCTTTTTTTCAAATAACTATCTTTTCTCTATAGCTATTATCTTCAAGCATTCAAGAAAACTAGATTCCACGATGGTAGGGATTTTTTAAATATGCCTCTTGCCTCTTCTAATGTCTTAACTATAGACTAGCATAATGCATATTTTATTGCAATGGTGATTCTCCACTTCACTTAAAACCTCTAGTTTTTTTTTAGTTGCATCCTTCATTAATCAAGATTTGTGGAAGGCTTTTCCTTCTCTTTTAGATTGATGAACATAGATTTTTATAGAGTTCAAATGAAAATATAACTCTACTTAAAGTTTCATAAATTCAAATTCAAATAAGCTTTTCCTACCTTGCAAGTAAGACACTAGTGGCTCTCAAGAAAGGTCCTCTTGAAAAAGATCAAGCAACTGACCAATAACTTCAAATCTATCAACAATAAAAAATCCATATCAAATGTGTTGAAACCTTTTGATTGATCTAAATCGTCATTGTTCATGATGTCTTTCAACTTTCTTCTTAGGTATGCATAATAGGGTTTAAGTTGGAGTAAATCTCTCTCAAAAGCATCCTGGTCTTCATTTTTTTACACTAAGGACCACAAACATGCTAAAAAATATCCCTTGCTAAAATCAATTCATGGATTGTTGTAGGTGATTTATGATACATGAGAGGAAGGCTTGCAATCTCTGTCAATAGAATCTTAAGATGTCTCCTATTCGCACAAACTCTTGCATGGTTATGCATGGTTCGAAGATGATAACCTTCAGGGGTCCTATAACCATTTCAAACTCCCTCTTCAAAAATAAAAATAAAAATTCTACATCCAATCTAGTCTACAATATGGTGTCAATGGTATTGAAGCTAAAAACCATGGTAAGAGAAAAATAAAAATGTATTCTTCATCATTGAATACGAACTAAATATGTCCTATATCATTATCTAAAACTTTGAAATATATTTAGCCGCCATGAAAAGCTTACAAACTATTGTGAAGATATTTAAAGAAGGTTGAAACCCTAATATAAGTTGACTTGTTTTGAAACTCAAACTCTTTAACATGAAACTTTATCCATTTTATTTGTGGGAGTGACAAACTCAATGTATTTTAAGACCTTAACATATAAGACTCCTCTTAAAAGGTAAAGCACATCAATTAGAAACCTTATAATATAAAGATGAGACAACTTTAACTATAGAAAAACCATGTTTCTCAACTTGAGATTAGCTTAGTTCATGTTGTTTGATAGGGACACTCATAAAATCTATAGGTTCTTGAATCCCTTGGTTATTGGTTTGTAATAAGATAGTTAACATGGTGTGCTAAGAAGCATAGCAATAAATAATAAAATCATTTTCAAAATCAAGATGAACTAGTAGAGGAGCCTAGGAAATGGCTTCCTTAATATCCTTGAATGCTTTATTTTCATATTCATTCCATTTAAAACCTTGTTTTTCTTTCATTATGTCTATTATATGCTTCATGATCTCAAAAAAATTTGGTACAAACTTCCTCAAGAAATTGACCTATCCAAAGAAGGATTTGACTCGTTTCCAATTAGAAGGAAAAATCAATTGAAGCATAGCCTTAACTCCTTCAGAATCAATTCTAATACCTTCCTTTGAAACAATGTGGCCCAGGAGCTTTCCCTTTGTAACACCAAAAATTGGCCTTTTAGGGTTCAAGGATATATACCATGCTCTTTAAACCTTTATAGAATTTTTTTAAGATCCTCCAAATGATTCTCTCTCTTCTTAGAGAACACAATCAAATCATCTAAATATATTACAATTATCTTGTTCTTGGGATCACCGAAAAAAAATACATTGATCTATGAAAGGTTGCTCTTACATTGATTAAACCAAAGGGCATACAATTATAAGAAAACATATCCCATGGGGTAATGAAAGTTATTTTATGTTGATCTTCTTGTGCCACACTAATTTATTATAACTCGAGAAGTCATCTAACATTGATATCATCTCAAATCCAATGACAATATGAAGGATATGATCCATTATAGGCAATGGGTAGTTATCCTTCAAATATGATTGGTTTAAGTTCCTAAATTCCACACATATCTCGATATCTCCATTATTTTTGTGAATGGGAACTATGTTTTCTACCCACGTTGAGTGGTGTATGGGGTAAATAATCCTTGCTTTCAAAATCTTGTCCACCTCTCTAGATATTGCATCAACCACTTTAGGGTTATATGTTCTTTGCTTCTATCGAAAAGGAGGCGTGCCTTGTTTAAGAGGAATGTAGTGTTGGAGTTTTGCACCCATAAAATTTTTAAGTCATCATAACACCATGCAAAAACATCTTTATACTTAATTAAGAGAGAAATCATTTTATGTTTTTCCTCTGGTGTACAACATTCCCATTATAAACCAATTTTGGGGAGTCAACATCTCCAATATTGATAGCCTCATATTCCCCTAAACTATTGAAACTCATTGATTTTCTTCTTAATGACCATATCATGTCTATCAAATAAATCCTCTAGAGAGACCATACATTTTGGGATCTTGTGTCCTTTTAATTGAATAACCCCTTCGTGTAAGTCTTATGCATCATCTAGGAAAAATTCTTCACATTCATCAATACTACCTTCAATGTAGGGATGAGCAAACATCTCTGCATTTTCCAAGAACACATGAATTTGATTATCATTCTCAAAAAATTGCCAATGATCAACATTGTCTGTTACACTGGTCCTATATACCATTTTGATTTTATATGAATCCTTCTTAATATTTGGGTGAGGAAACAATAAAGAGGTCAAAACTACTAATGAATCAGCTTTCAAATTTTGATTCTTGGGTATTTCTTCAATGGAGAAAGCGTCAAAATATTCAATGCAATCCCATACCTCATTCTTATAATGTCTTAGCCTCTCATTCTTAACAATGAAAACCTCGTACACTTGCTTAAAAATTAATTCAACATCTACTAGCACCCTAAGCTTTTCAATCCCCTTTTCTCTTGCTACTGAAAATCCTAATAATAAAGCCTCATATTCTACTATATTATTAAAAAATTTGAATTCCACCTTGTATGAAAAAGAGAATGTATCCCCAAAAGGAGAAATCAATACTACTCTAGCACTTGATCCTCAACTAGAGAAACTCCCATCAAATTCCAAGGTCCATAGCTCGTAAGCAATATATAGACCAAGGAGATTAGTATCCTTATCTAGTTCTAAGAAGAGCATGTAATTTCCAAATCTTGACTCTTCAAATAGACTTTGAGACCTAGGATCCTTTGATTTTAAAACTATAAATTTGGCCTTTGGTTTTGGGTTTAGGTGCACCTTCTTATGGCCTATAGGGATTGATGCATGGGATAAATAAATTTGAATTTTTCCTCCTAAACCTTTACGGAAGATTTTTCTCAGTAATATTCCATAACTAGCAAGGATTTCTGCTACTAGAATTGTCAATTTAAGCCTTTTGTTCATATTGGCTACTAGGGAGACCTGAGCATCTTTGATTTTTCCCAACCAAGGCACTTGATTGGATTCCATAGAATAACATTTCCTGAAGGTTTTAGTCAAAGAGATCTCTAAAGCTTCAACCACCTTTGCAAGCATGACGTTGTCTGAAGCATCCAAATATATAATGAAATTACCTAATCTATATCCATTGATGGAAAGGGAGACATAAAATAGGTTTGGTTTGTCTTCAAAACTAGTAGGGGTAAGATGTTTATTCCTAGAAGATAAACCAAAAGATGATTCCTTTGCATTAATAGTCTGATCTTTAGAAGCTAAGTTAATTTCAGAATTCTCAAACATAACAAATTTAATCAAGCAGTCTAGTTCTTTAGGATTCATTTTTAAATGCTTAGCTTGAGATATTTCTATCTTTGAGTTCTTGCAAAAATCCCCTATGTCAAAGGAACTAGCAGACCTTTCCATATAGATTATATCTTGCAAACCTTATGTATACCATCTAAATATTTATGATCCCCATGAGGTGAAGAATTGTTTTTAGAAGTAGAATTGGACTTGGTCAACTTAAACTTGGGGGTACTTTGCATACCTTTTTTATTTTTATTTTGTTGACCTCAAATCAATACTACACAAGATTAATCATCCAAGGTAGTATAAACATCACCTCCTCTATCTTAGTCTAAATCGTACTCAAGGAAACTAATTGCAGAGTTGTCATATTGATTAGAAGTACCCTCTTCATCAGTTATCTCTTCAATAATTTCTTTCATGGAGGTCATTTGCATGAACCTACTCATCTTAGGACATTTGGATTCATCATGATCAGTGGTTAAATGTACTTTACACATGTTACTTTTATTTCCACTTGGAGATGCTTCTATGGCTAATATTTGTTGGAAAAGTGGCAGAGGTAATTATTTATTGTTTGGTTGAGCATATCCCTTTTGTTTCAAGTATGAGAAGGTTGGCGTTGTAAATGATGTCAACAAGATTTCATGTTGTCATTGATGTCACCTATATGAGGATTTTGTTACAAGTATGCACAATTGGTGTTGAGTTGGTGTTGTCTTTGATGATTCTTTGATTAGTTGCATTATGTTGTCATTAGTAAGCTACTGGTGTCAACCTCTAGTGTTTCTTTGATAATATTTTCTTATGGATGTATGGTTGAGTTGTGTTGTAGTTAGCTTAATGGTGATGTCGAAGTGTTGAATATGTTGAGAATGTGTTTCTAGTGCTTGGTTTCCAAGTATTTTTGAGAAAATTGAATAAAAAGAGGAAACAGTGTGTTGCAATGGTGATCTATGTTGTAGAGTAGTGTTCTAGTTTTGCTTTGAATTTATTCTAGGTTGAAGATCTGCTTGTGCAGTTTGGATATGCTGATTAGAGGTGTTCCTAGGTGTTGCATTCAAAATTTGGTGTGCTGGATCGGTGTGCACAGGAAGTTGTGTGAACTGTATATTGCAAAGGTATCTGGGAGAAATGTTATTCCTCAACATTTCTTCGTAGAGTGGTTTCAAGTCTTGTGGATTTGGAAGAGTGTTGATAGTATGTGTACCTTTCTTTGGATGAAGTTGTTCATGGTTTGGTGCTTTGGAATTCAGTTTCTTGAGTTACAGTGTATGTCAGATTTGTTTGAGTGTACTAGGTGTGTATATTCTTCAAGTGAAAGTTGTTGCAAAGGAATTTGTTGATTTCCAGGGTGTTTGTGGAATATTCTAGATTGTGTTCAAGTGTTATGTGGTGTATGCAAGTCATATTTGGATTTGAGGAAGTGTGTACTTAAGTGTTAATGGTGTTAATATAGGTTCGACCGACCTTGGGTGTTTACACTACTTGAAAATTTTCTTTGATGTTTTTGGAAGCATGGTGTGGCATGTATGAATGGATTTAGGTCCTAGCTAAGGTTTGTTGTGGTCTTCCTTCATTCCTTTCCACTATGGGAATTTTTTGGTACCAACCTAATTTGAATTTGCACGAGGTGCATAGCCGACCATGGAGAATGTTTTCAAGGTTGAAGATGATATAAATATGAGTTGAGTTGTTGAGGTATGTTAAGATAGATGAGTATGATGTGAGGCATGTGCATTGTAGAGTTTTATGGTGTGAATTTGTGAAGTGCAATGTGAGCTTTCATGTGTTAGATTACTGAATGCAGTGAGCATAAGGTGTTTACAATTCTTCAAAGAGACTACAAAGGTGTTGGTGATGCTATGGTGGATTTTTCAATTGCTTTGAGATGGATTTCTCATTGTAACACTCTTCTCTATCTTCTTTTCTATTCTAGAAGTGAGCCTTTGGAAGTAAGTCTTTATTTCTTTTGGGAAATGAGCCCTATTGTATTCAGTGTTGATATTACTTTATATTGTGAGTTAATCCTCAATGTGGTTTTTCCCATCTTGGGTTTTCCACATAAATCTAGTGCTCCTTTCCGCATGGTGTTGATGTGTTCTAGTTTATATTATTTTCTTTCATGATAAATAATTCTAAAAAATTAAGGGTAAATTGGATCTAAATGCTTGTGAGGGTTTTGAAGTTTTAACGTATAATTGATTCACCCCACTCTCAATTGTCTTGTGCATTCAAAATTTGGTATCAGAGTAAGGTTCCTTGGAAGAAAGCTTAATCACTTAAGGTAGATTTGGAATGGTGCACAAGAAACATTTTATTATGTTTGATTGATCAAATAATGCATTTTGGAAGGCAAGGATGGAAGGTTTTATAGTTTCTCTTGGATTTTAAATCTAGAGGTCTATTGAAAGAGGATATATTGCTCCTACAAATGATCTGAGCACTAATGTTGAGATCAAGGCCTATGAAAACAATGGTAAAGCAAGGTATGCTCTCTTAAGTGGTCTTGCTAATTCTAAATTGGTGAAAGTTATGAATTTGAAAACTGCTAGAGAAATTTGGTAAAGTTAGAAAGCATTTATGAAGGAGATGATAAGATCAAGTAAGCTAAGATGTTGAATTTGAAGATCATGTTTGAAACCCTGTGAATGTTTGAAGATGAAAATATCACAAGCTACTTGAAAAAGGTTGATGAAGTTTCCAATGGCAACAAAGGTCTTGGTGGAGAGTTGAAAGAAGAAGTGGTAAAGAAGGTACTTATAACTCTTCCTAAAGCCTATAGTCATAAATTTTCTGCTATTGAAGAATTACAAAATTTGAATTAGTATACCAAAGATTAGTTGTATGGTTCTTTAACTACTTTTGAAATGAGAGAATTTGGAACAAGTAGTGCATAATTTGAGACTACTTTTAATGCTGGCACATCAAAAAATACTATGGAATAAAATTAGGAGGATCTTGATGGTGTTGAAGTTAACTTTGTGAGAAGAATAAAAAAGGGTACAAGAAAATATAGTGGTAAGTTTCCTTTCAAACATTTTAGTTGTGGAAAGATAGGTCATTATGCTTGTAGATGTCCAAACAGAGCTTTAAATAACAAAAATAGGGAGAACAAAGGTAAGATGATTATGAAAATTTATTATGTTAGAGAAGATGCAAGTGTATCTGATGATGAATCTGATTATGAAGATGATGATGATAGTGGATGCTTGTTCATAGATTTAAAAGATGAATCTATTTTTGCTAACTCTAAGAGATGTGTGAAGGAAAGGACTCTAGAAGCAAGTGCTAAAATTGAAGGAACCTTGGTGTTTTCTTTTCATGCTAGAAAAGAGAATAACTATTGGATCATTGATAGTGGATGCTCTAATCATATGACCGATGACAAGAGTAATTTTGTTAAACTTGAGAAATATGGACTTGTTAGATTTGGTGATGATAAATCTGCTAAGATATGTGGAAAAGGTTCAATTAGTTTGGATGGAAAGCATAATATTGATGATGTTTACTATGGTAAGGGCTTGAGGCATAACCTTTTGAGTGTTGGAAAAATGTGTAGAAAGAGATACAATCTTATGTTTTAGGATGATGGATCAGAAAAGACTCTAAAACTGTGATTTCTACTGGAAGAAGGACAGATGGAAATGTCTATCAACTCAAAGGTATTGATGGTTAATGTCTCATGACTAAGATCAACGAAAGTTGGCTATGGCATAGAATAATGTGTCACATCAATTTTGATATCCTAGTGAGATAATTTTAGTTCAAGTTGTGAGAGATCTACCAAAGATTACAAAGCCTATCAATGTTTTCTATAAGGAGTATCAAATTGGAAAGCAAGCAAGAAAAAGATTCAACTTTTCAAAGAAAAATATTCTATCGGATTGTTGGAATTGGTGCATATAGATATTTTTGGTTGTACTAGAGTACAAATTCTTCAAGGTGACATGTATTTCATGCTATTGATTGATGATTATTCTAGAATGACATGGGTTACTTTTCTCAAAGAAAAATCAAAATCCCTAGAGAAGTTTAAAGCATTCAAAGTTATGGTTGAGAATGAAATGGATATGAAAATAAAATGTTTGAGGTCCAACAAAGGTGGACATTTCATGTACAATGAGTTCAATATATTTTGTGAGAATCATGGAATAAAGAGGCTTTTATCTACCCCTAGAACTCCTCAGCAGAATGGAGTGGTTGAAAGGAAGAATAGGACTATTCAAGAAATTGCAAGGAAAATGATGAAAGAAGTAAATCTATCAAAAGTTTACTGGACAAAAGAAATTCATACTATTGTTTATATACTTAATAGAGTGCAAGCAAGAGAAAACAACACAAAGAATCCTTATGAGCTATGGTATGGAAGGATTCCTATTGTCAAAAAATTCAAAGCGTTTGGAAGAAAATGCTACATCAGAAGAGATGAAGAGAACTTAGGAAAGTTTGATGCAAGGTCTGATGAAGGTATTTTCCTTGGATATTCTACTAAAACCAAAGCTTACCAATGTTACAACAAGAGACTAAGATATATTGTTGAGAGTGCAAGTGTCAAAGTTGATGAAGACATATAGAAAAATTCAATGGTAATAGATGGATATGAATCAAATGAGTCTACTTGCAGAGAAGAATAAAAAGCTAAGGAAAAATAAGTACAAATTGAGGAAGAAGTTTCGGAAAAGATTCCTAAAACTCCTAAGTATGTGCAAAAGAATCATTCTGAAGAACAGATCATTGGTGAGAAGAACAAAGGTGTATTGACAAGAAGGAAATTTGTTGAAGAATAGGTAAATATATGTTTACTTTCTAAAGTTGAACCAAAAATAGTGATTGAAGCATGCAAAGATGAGTATTTGATCAAGGCTATGGAAGAAAAACTAATGCAGATTGAGAAGAATCATACTTGGGAACTTGTCCCAATATTAGCAAATAAGAATGTGATTGGTACTAAGTGGGTATTCAGGAACAAAATAAATGAGAATGGAGAAGTGGTAAGAAATAAAGAAAGGCTTGTATGTAAAGGTTACTCACAAGTAGAAGGAATAGATTTTGAGGAGACATTTTCTTCGGTGGAAAGAATGGAAGCTATCAGGATGTTTTTGGCTTTTGTAGCACATAAAGATTTCAAAGTATATGAGATGGATGTAAATTCTACTTTCTTGAATGGTGAATTGGAAGAAGTATACATAGAACAACCGAAAGGATTTTAGTTATCAGATAAACTAGATATGGTCTACAGATTGAAGGACTTATATATATTGAAGCAAGCTCTCAGATCTTGGCATGCAAGGTTAGAAAGGTATTTTTTATAGAAAGGATTCAATAAAGGTATCACAAATGGTAATCTTTACTTCAAAGTTGAAAAAGATCAAATCTTGATTGTGGTTGTATATGTTGATGACATAATTATTGGAGGAAATGAAGCTATGTGTAAGAAGTTTTCAGAGGAGATGCAAAAAGATTTTGAGATATCTATGTTTGGGGAGATAAATTTCTTCCTTGGGCTACAAATCAATCAAACAAATAAAGGTATTTTCATTTCACAATCAAAGTATGTCAAGTAAATGTCAAAGAAGTTTGGAATAGAAGATTCTAAACCAGTATGTACCCCTACAGTTATTGGTTGCAAGCTGAGCAAGAATGATGAATCTCCTAAAGTTGATCAAAGCATGTATATGATGAACCAATTTCTATCTTCTATGATAATACAAGTTCTATCAATATTTCAAAGAATCTAGTAATGCATTCAAGGAAAAAATGTATCTCAATCCGGTATCAATTTTTGAGAGAGAAGGTTGTAGAGAATGAAGTGAAACTTGAATATGTGTCTACAAAGGATCAAGTTGCTGATATATTTACTAAGGATATTCCTAAGGATACATTTGAGTATCTCCAAGAGAATTTGGGGGTTATTGCCCCTCCTTTGAACTAGATGCATAAGGGGATGTATAAATCCAGTGGATCTCAAGATTCATTATTTGGTATGGATTGATGTTGGTGGCTACCTCTTAGGGGGAGTAGGTAGTGGCATTTTTGGTTATTGCAGTCAGGATAAGTGAGTGTTGTCATTATGTAGTGGTTGTTGATTGATGTAGTTTGGCATGTGCTCCTAAGGGGGAGTACGTAGAGCAATAAAGGAAAGGAAATTGCAAAGTAGTGGTGAACAACATGAATAATGTCAAAGGGAGAATAAATGATGCAAATACTTTGTCCTTTTCTATTTATTTCAAAGGGGGAGAGAGTAATGTGAAAAAGAAAGATTTCAAAGGGAAAGAGAGTAATGAGTTAATTTTGTAAGAGGGAGAAATAAATTAAGAGAGATAATAAGTTGGTATGAAGCAAAGTATTGAGGATCAGAGTTGTGCTTGTTGTTGATGTTTTTTCACATCATGTGTTGCAATAAATGACAAAGGGGGATATTTTTACAAGTATGAGTAGGTTGGTGTTGTCATTGATGTCAACTATATGAGGAGTTTGTTGCAATGATATGCAGTTGGCGTTGAGTTGGTGTTGTCTTTGATGATGCTTTTATTAGTTGCATTATGTTGTCATTAGTAAGCTACTGGTGTCAACCTCTAGTGTTGCTTTGATAAGCTTATTTTTATGGATGTATGGTTGAGTTGATGTGTTATAGTTGGCTTGATGGTGATGAGGAAGTGTTGAAGATATTGAGAATGTCTTTATGGTGCTTGGTTTCCAAGTTCTTTTGAGAAAATTGAATAAAAAAGAGGAAAAAGTGTGTTTCACTGGTGTTCTATGTTGCAGAGTAGTGTTTTGGTTTTTCTCCATAGTTCTTCTGGGTTGAAGATCTACTTGTGTGGTTTGGATATGTTGATTAGAGGTTTTTAGACATGTTGCATTCAAAATTTGGTGTGTTGGATTGGTGTGAATATGAAGTTGTGTTCACCAGTGTGAACTATATATTTTGCAGAGGTGTCTAGAAGAAATGTTCTTGCTCCGCATTTCTTTGTAGAGTGGTTTCAGGTCTTACAGATCTGGAAGAGTGTTGATGGTGTGTGTATCTTTCTTTAGATGAATTTGTTCATAATTTTATGCTTTGGAAGTCGGTTTCTTAAGTTATAGTGTATGGAAAAATTGTTTGAGTGTACTAGGTGTGTACATTCTTTAAGTGAAAGTTGTTGCTAAGGAATTTGTTGATTTTTGTGATATTCGTAGAATATTCTAGATTGTCTTCAAGTGTTATGTGGTTTCCACGAGTCATCTTTGGATTTGAGGAAGTGTGTACTAAGTGTTAATGGTATTAACACAAGTTTGACCAACCTTGGGTTTTTATACTACTTGTAAAGTTGCTTTGATTTTTTTGGAAGTGTTGTGTGGCATGTATGAGTGGATTTAGGTCCTAGATAAGGTGTGTTGTGGTCCACCTTCATTCATTTCCATCGCAGGAATGTTTAGGTGCCAACCTAATTTGAATCTGCACGGTTCAGGTGCATAGATGACCTTGGAGAATGTTTTCAAGGTTGAAGATGCTATAAATATGAGTTGAGTTGTTGAGGGATGTTAAAATAGATGAGTATGATGTGATGGATGTGAATTGTAGATTTGTAGGGTGTGACTTTGTGAAGTGCAATGTGAGCTTTCATGTGTTAGATTACTAAATGTAGTGAGCAAAAGGTGTACAATTATTTAGAAAGATTGCAAAGGTGTTGGTGATGTTGTGGTGGATTTTTCAATTGCTTTGAGATGGATTTATCATTGTAACACTCTTCTTTATCTTCTTTTCTATTTTGGTCGTGGTTCTTTCTTTCTTTTGGGTAGTGAGCCCTATTGTATTCAGTGTTGATGTTACATTATATTGTGAGTTAATCCTCATCATGGTTTTTCCTATCTTGGGTTTCCATATAATTTGGTGTTCCTTTGTGCATGGTATTGATGTGTTTCAATTTTTTGTTTTTTTTTCATGATAAATCATTCTAATAGATTAAGGGTTAATCGGATCTAAATTTTTGTGAGGGTTTTGAAGTTTTAAGGTACAAATGATTCACCACCCTCTCAGTTTTCTTGTGCATTCAACACCTTCCTTGTTATATCTTGATATGGTTGTTGCTATAAATTCTTAGGCATATGCCTTTTTAGGGAAATGATATCATTCACTAGTCTTTGAATCATTAAATCGGAGGAGGTAGAAGTTTGACTTTTACTCACTTCTAGCTCCTTTTTCCATTTACCCACAATTATGAGGTCATCTTATAGTTCTATTACCATAGTCTTTTTTGCATCCAGATTAGTAACTTGTGCCCTTCTTAGATGAAATCTAATGTTGGGTGATTGAGCTTTAATAAAGAAAAAAGAATCATTCTCAAGATTAGGCCTCTTCACAATATTAATCTTATTTACCAACTTGTTAAATTTTTCTACAAATTCTCACATTGGTTCGTGGATCTCTTTCTTCAATTTTGTTAACTACACAAGTAGAGAGTGTTCATCCTCTATAATTTTGAACCTATTTTCAAATTCAATCCTCATTGCATCCCATGAATCTACAAAGGCATTGGGAAGATGATAAAATCATTCAACGGAAACATTGGTGAGTGATTCCACAAATAATATCACTGTTACATCTTCATTTTGAAAACCAAGCACATTGCACGCACGAAAGAAAGCATTGACATGCTCATTCATAGTAGTTTTATCATCTCTAAATTTGGGGATATTCTTTCTAGAACCTTTGGGAAATTCATGTAACTGATTTTTAAGAGCCAAAGGTCTTATGATTGCCCCTATGGTACTGGTAATTGTTGAGCCATGTTATAAGTAAAATTAATGGTTAGAGGGACTACAATACATACAAAATAAGTGTTTGACAAGTGGGAGAACAATGTACCCCCTTGGTGGTGAGGATAGTTTGCTTCAAGATCTAACCCTCATAATAGGAAGTGAAAAACCAAAAAAAATCCCTTCTTGTAATACTTCAAAATTGGATCAATAACCCCTTTGCTACATTCCCCTCTTGTGTATCTTCTGGAATATAGTGCAACTATTAATAAATATGAAGGAAGAATCAATTATCTTTAAAACTAGCCTTTATCTCTCTTGATGTGAACCATAGGGATGGAAAAAATTATTTCAATGATCACCAACTGTTGGCTAGGTCTAAATCTTCTGATCTCTTCCCCCAAGATTTCTTCCTCTTCCAACACTTGATTAACTCTATGATATTCTTCATCGCTTCTACACCTCCAAGCTTGTTAAATGTCCAAGATACTGAGAAGGGGGGGTGAATCAGTATCTTCTTAAATTTTTTGATCAAATACCATCCAATGATTCCAATGCATACAATAGAAAAGATAAGTAAAAGCATTAACAAAACATGAAATCAGAGAGCACATGAACACCAGGATTTTTACATGGAAAACCCAAAATGGGAAAAACCACGGTGAGTGTTAGCTCAAAATATAGTATAAACGGTTATAAAATATTACAAAAATGGGTGACTCACTACCAGGAATCACTGTCCAGAAACAAAGGATTGAAAATGAATTGATGGAGTGCACCTAGTGAGTGCAGATTCAGTTCCAATGTAGCTTAGTAAACTAACTTAACATACTTCATCATATTCACTCTTATTCGCATCCACACCACACAAAAATTTGCATCCAAAAATTCAAAGATTATCCAATATATATATATATATATATTTGATCTCTCTGCAAGCATCAATTAAGCCGACCTAATTAGATGCACCTCTCATTTACCAAAAATACCAACTGTCGGCTTCAAGCATTCACAAAATATTTCAAGAAGATAATTCAAACCTCTAGCACGCTACATTATGTTGGAAAGGACCTAAAGTAGGTCACACTTATATCCTCATACCAAAATTATTTTATCATTACACGATACATTCATTAGGTCGGCCAGGGATAGACCTAATAACACAAAATGAAAACGCCAATGCAATGCCAATACACCATACGAGCAACTGGAAACATGAAAACTTGAATGTATGTGCTCCCGATATCTACAAACTATTTCCCAAAACTGCAAACAACGGTAATCGCATGAAATCAAATGCGGACCAAAAAACCAGATGATGTAAGAAAAATATTGGTTTAGATACCAGACTAGAATACCAAAATAACTTCAGTCTTGATCTTGCAGTTACAACACATATAACATGGTGACATCAATGACAACATAAAGTAACAAAATGAGATGTTCTTCTTCATTTTTCCAACAATCTCCCCCTTTTTCATTGATGGAAACATGTGCCAAAAACCAAAAATTCCTTATTTACAATACTTTACAATACTTCTCCCCCTAACACCATTCCACCATTCTTCTCCCCCTTTGACATCAAGGACAAAGGATGTCCCAAAAACAATTGAAAATCATTAAAGCAAATAAAACAAAGAAACATGTATCAACCGGAAGATGATGAGCCTTGAACTCCTTTAGAATACCTTCCCATACAACTTTTCCATTCTCCCAACTATCCTTAGCGGCAATTAGCATCCTGTTCAGAGACTCCAACTCAATCAGAATTTCTTCTATACCTTCTGAAGTATCAAGAGTCAGATTTATCTTTTCAAGCTTTTATGTGGAAGCCAAAGCCTTTCCAACCAAAGTAAATTCAACTCTTATGATGTCACTCAACTGATCAAAATTCCTGATAATTTCTTCCTTCTGCTTCTACAAAACAAAGAATTTTTCTTTATGCAAAGAGGTTGCATTCCAGGTTGAGTTGTCCCTATCTTTAGATAGACTATAAGTACCAGAGACTATTGACAGTTGAGACTCAATGGAATCCATAGCACCCTTAATATTTTGAGTGGCATTTGACCACTTTAAGCAATAAGCAAAGACACCAGTAGCCTCTGACTCACAAACCTTCACGGCTTCCAGGTTCTTTTCAACTCTAGAGTGTGCAAGAGCACACTTTTCATGTAACTCCAATAACCTTCTCTCTGCCAATTTCTCCTCAACCTCTTGTGTTTCCTTTTCATTAATCCCAGAGGTATACTCCTTGAGAGAATCTAACAACAATCTCATATTTTCAATAGGGGTGAGAGATGTATCAATGGATGCACCAGATATGACTTCCTGTAATGCCTTGAGGGAATCCTCTACAAGTTTTGTTCCTCTTTGATGTGCTTCTAGAATTTCCTTCCTGCCAGATGCTTGCATAGAATCTCCCAACATTACTTTATGTACCAGAGACATTTTCTCCATATCCACCAACCCTTCAATCATAGGAATTTGTAAAAGCTCCTGGGAAATAATTGGCTGAAATCTGATTTGCTTGGAAAGCAAACCTTTCAAAACATCATTACCAAAGGATGATTCTTTGGGCATCTTAAGTGATCTCACAATTTTCTTTTCTCCTTCTTCATTTTTCCCATCAGTATCTTCATTTTTATTTTCATCCTTTGTCTCTTCTTTCTCTTCTTCTTCTATTTCCTCTTCTTCCTTGTCTTTATTTTCTTCTTCTCTGACTTCATCTTTATCTTTACCATTATTGTCCTTTTCCTCATTTCCATCCTTTTCATTTTTATTATGTTCTTCCTCAAGATTGTCTTTTTCTTCATTGCCTTTTCCTTCTTCAACATTGCCCTATTTATTATTGCCTTCTTTTGCTTCAGTGTGCTCTGGAGGAGCATCATTATGCATTTCAAGCTCGACTTCTCCTTCATTTTTCTCATTATTTTCATAACAAACATTAATTTCAACATCAATTTTTTTAGAAATATCTTCATTACCTGTTTCAAGAGGATTATTCTCCTCGACATTTTTTGTAGCATCTTCATCGGTCTTAATCATACCATATTTTTTCTGTTGTCTCACAGATCACCTTTGTTGTTTCCTTTCTTACTTTCTTTGTCAACTTCTTATTTCTTGTCATCAGCATGTTTACTCTACTCTTCATCCAAAACATTTCTGCACAGATCTTCTTCAAGGATTCTAGATCATCAGGGGTCA
>VDFB02093249.1:0-23247 GCA_007258455.2 Sequoia sempervirens
GGTATTGCTAGGTTGGAACCTTTTGCAATGCTTCTTTAGGATAATATCTCTGTTTTGAATCTTGTTGATGTCAAGCCTAATAATGGATTATTCACCTGGAACAATCAAAGAATTGGGAATAATTGCATCTCTGAAAGACTTGACCGGTTCTTGGTTTCCTGCTTCTGGGTTGGTGGATTATGGTCTTCTAGCTCTGAAATTTTGGATTGGAGGGGATCTGACCATTGGCCTATCAAGCTAGTAGTTTCTTCAGTTAGTGTGCCTCGGTCACCCCCTTTTAAGTTCCAGATTATGTGGCTGCGTGAACCCTCTCTTCATGGCTATGTGGCTAATTGGTGGAAAGAGGGTAGACCCGCTTATGGTACGGCAATGTACACCTTTGTTAAGCTTCTCCAATTTGTTAAATATCAGCTTAAACGCTGGAATCGGCAGTGCTTTGGGAACATTTTCCATGCTAAGGCTGCTGCCCAGGTGGAGTTGGATAGCATTACAAGGGTGATCAGGGAGGAAGGTGTGACTGCCTATTTACTTCAAGAGGAGGCTAGGGCATGGAAAGTGCTAGAGGAGTGTGAGCCGAGGGAGGAAATATATTGGAAATAGAAGGCAAGGGTTGAATGGCTTCAGGAGGGAGATAAAAATACGGCTTTCTTCTTCAATTCGGTCAAAGCCAAGCGACATGGGAACTTAATTTTTGTTCTGGTGAATGACACTGGTGAGCATCTATCTTCATTCAAGGATATTTCTTGTGAAGCCATGCAGTACTTTGCTACCTTATTTAGGGAGGACTCACAGGGGGCTTCCGAGGAGGAGGCTCAAGTTCTATCTTGTATCCCTTCTCTGGTTACTAGGGAGATGAATGAATGTCTCATGAGGGATATTTCAATCGAAGAGCTAGAGAGAACAGTGTTCCAGATGAAGAGAGGGAAAGCTCCTGGCCCTGATGGCTTTCCGGTGGAGTTCTTTCAAGAATTCTGGGATATTATTAAGCTTGACTTATTGGCTGTTGTCCAGGAATCTTAGGCGAATAAGCAGATGTTACGGGCTTTGAATTCCACCTTCCTTGCTCTCATCCCCAAATCTGATGGAGCAAACAAGTTAAGCCAATTTAGACCCATCTCTCTTTGTAATGTGATTTACAAAATCATCTCTAAAGTAATTGCAGATAGGCTAAAAATTTGGCTTAGAGTGTTAATTTCTGAGGAGCAGAGTGGCTTTGTTGCAGGAAGGAAAATTCTAGATGGGGTGGTTATTGCTACAGAGTCCATTCATTCTATGGCTAACTCCACTAATAAGGCTATGTTCATCAAGTTGGACATGGCAAAGGCTTATGACAGAGTTCGATGGTCCTTCCTTTGGAAGATCCTTGGTGCTTTTGGGTTTGGGGATGATTGGATTCGGTGGGTCAAGAGTTGTGTGACTTCTATATCCTTCTCTGTTTTAATTAATGGGGAACCCACTGAGCTTTTTGGTGCCTCTCGAGGATTGCGTCAAGGTGATCCATTATCTCCGTACTTGTTTTTTCTCTTTGTTGAAGAATTGGGTCAGTTGTTGAGAAGAAACGTGGAGATGGGTATCATTCAGGGTTGGCGTTGGGGTGGTAATATTCCCCCACAGTCTCATTTACAGTTTGTGGATGATACTGATTTGATGGGTATGGCTACAATCAGGGAGGCTACAAACTTGTGTGCGGTGTTGGATGTTTATCGGACTGCCTCAGGTCAAATGTTAAATGAAGGTAAATCCTCCATCTTCTTTAATACTCCTGATCTGATTCAAAGGAGGATTTCCAATATTTTAAGGTTTCAGTTTGGATCCCTCCCTTTGATCTATCTTGGAATTCCTATCTCTGACAAAAGGATGTCTAGGGATTCATGGCAGAATATTCTGGAAAAGTTTCGGATGAAGGTTAACCATTGGACCCATAGATGGTTATCCTTTGTTGGTCGTGTTCAGTTGATCAAATCTGTGGTTCAAGCTCTTCCCATTTATAGATGCATGCTCCAGGTGGCCCCAGCTAGTTTTCTTCAGGAACTTGATGCTTTATCTAGACAATTTTTATGGGCAGGTAATTTATCGTCATCCAAATGGAGCTTGGTTAAATGGGAGCTTGTTTGTAGTCTGAGGCAATATGGAGGTCTTGGATTAAGGCAGTCATCTTTGTCTGGGGTGGCGCTTGCTGCCAAGCTGTACTGGAGGTGGTGTTTGGAGCAAGACCAGACCTGGGCCAAGATTTTACTTCATAATTATTTTTTGGGGATCCCTCAGATGGATATCCCTCGCTATCCCTTAGTGGGGAAAGGATCGGTTATTTGGAGTACGCTTAAGAAGGGGGCTGCTCTAGTTAAGGATGGCTTATTCTGGATCTGCAAAAGTGGGCTTGAGGCTCAATTTTGGTTGGATGCTTGGGATGGTTTTCCACCCATTGTTTCTCAGTATCCTAACCTCTTGCCCCTTTGTCAAAGATTCCTTGCGGCTGGGTGGGACAAGGTGAGAGACTTCAAGTCTGTTTCTTCTCAAGGTCAGTTAATGACGGCTAGATGGAAGAATCCTGAGGAGTGGCCTATGGTTGGTATGGAGGAGGAATGTGTGGAATTGCACAGCATCCTCTCTAGCAGGACTTGTAGTTCCCTTCCGGGTGGAGATGTTTTATCTTGGTCTCCCAACCCTAAGGGTGTTTATACTGTTTCTTCTGGTTATCAGGTGTTGTTATCTCACAAGCTAGATGGGGTGGAGGTTCATTGGTGGAAGAATGTTTGGAACAAGTTTTCTTGGCCAAAGTGTAATTGCTTCATGTGGACTTTGGCCTGGAATAAATGTTTGACCTGGGATAATATTCAAAAGAGGGGATTTCAGGGACCATCCATGTGTGTGTTATGTGGGGATGGAGAGGAGGATTCTGCGCACTTGTTTTTTCATTGCCCCTTTGCTTTGAGGCTATGGCACTTGTGGTGGGAAGCTTGGAGAGTTCCTTGTGTCCATGCTTCCTCTCTAGTTGACTTCTGGCATAGTCTAGGCAGACCTCCTACTACCGCATCTTTCCTTCAGGACGTGTGGCATGTGGGACCTACATTCCTTCTTTGGCAGATTTGGCTGGAGCGGAATCGTAGAATCTTCCGAGGTGAAAAGTTGATTATTCAACAAGTTTGGCAGAGAATTATGGGTATGGTTCGGGAGATTGTGGAAGCAAAGTGTGAGGTTGATTTTCCCTTGGAGAAAGGGGATGCTGAGAAGTTGGAGAGATTGGGACTTCAGACGTTGTCTTTGGCGTCGGGTTGTGTTCGAAGAGGAAGGCAAGCAAAAATGAAAGTTATGAGAGTGGGTAAATGGTTTCCCCCTCCTGTTGGAATTTTGAAGATTAATACTGATGGTTCCTCAAAAGGAAATCCTGGGCCTGCTGGAATTGGAGTTGGTAGAGATTCCATAGGCTCAGTGGTCTTCTTCTTCTCTTCTTACAAGGGGACGAAGACCGTTAACCTTATGGAAGGTCTGGCGATATTCTCTGCCCTTGAACGGGCTTATGCTTTGGGGTGGAGGAAAGTTATATGTGAGTCTGACTCACAGGTTTTGGTTAATTTGCTTAAAGATCGGAAGGTGGCTGATGTCAGTTGGTAGTTAGCTAGGATGGTGCAACAAATTCTGCAGATTAGCTCCTTGATGGAGGAGGTTTCATTTGTCCATATTCTGAGGGAGTGGAATAAAGCTGTAGATTGCTTGGCGAAATGGGCCTCGGCGCATCTTGATGGCTGGAGGATTGAGGGGTGGGACCAGATTTCCCAAGATCTTCGCCATGAACTGAACAAGATTATTGCAGAGGATGGCGATGGGATTGGTGGTGGATGATGTTGTTTCTTGCTTTGCTTTGTTGTATTTTTTGCTTTCCGGGTTTATAGGCCCCTTTGCCTACCAGTAGTGCTCTTTCTTTGATTATCAATAAAGTTTTTACCCCTTTTATTATTAAAAAAAAAAACTACTGTATCCATTGTTCTATTGCTAAATCTCAAATTTATCCTTCTTCATTTGGTAGTTCTTCATGGTAATGTTGTAAATCAACATTAAAATTTGAAGAAATGACTACTTTCTCTAGAGTGTCAATCTCATAACGATTTGATGTAAATTTATTTCACTTAGCATCATCCAATAATTTTCATTTTAACTTATTGTAGATTTTTTGAGGAAACAACTCCTACCACTAATGAGCTAAAGTTACATCTCAATTTTGAAATTACTATTCTCTCCTCCTAAGATCAACATGCTCCTTGTATTTCATTGTATTCTTCTCTAGGATTTTCCACACTTCATTATATAAATCCTACTTGTACTAAAAAATAATCGTCTAAACATAGCATTCTACCTTAAAAAATCTACAATATTTCTTACTTCAAAATTGATACCTAATATAATTTGACTTGCAAGGCCAAACATATTTCTTTGTTGTTGGTTATATGTTTTTGCACAAGCCAAACCAAATATGTTGACTGTAAGGAAATGGGAAGGCAACAATTTGTACCAATCTTGACTTAGTTGTACATTGTACCATGAAGGTTATATATCCCTTTGCATTCACCCTTTGTAAGAACTCTTGGACATTAACATGCCTTGGATACTTCATCTCCTTTTAAGGTCCTTAGCCTTCTTGCATTTGTCTTGTCAAGCCCACATGAAATCATTAGTATATTCACTTAGGAAAAATTCCATTCAGTTTCATGCTAACAATCCATTTGATTAAGCCATTTAAATGGGGTCAGCTTGATTATAATGAAAGGAATAGGGTTAGCTTTGAAAATATAAAATTTTCCTCAAAATGACTTATAGAACTGAGAAACTTATTATAGAACTCGAGGAAATAAACCTTTAAGATGCATCTGGCTTCATGAATCGAGGATACTAACAAACAGTTACTCTAAAGTAGGGAAGTCCAATAAGGGTGGCATAAAGATTGTCACTAAGTCAAAGTCAAAATTTAGACTTACCGCTAACAAGGTCTCTATCAAGGAAATCTTAATAGTCCTACTTTTAAAGATGTAACCAAAATTTATGTCAAAATCAAACTTTGAAGTAACCCATAACAAGGTACCACAATAAGGAGATCCTAAACTGCAAATCTAAAAAGAATATAACTTTTAAGTCTATCGGGGTCAAACTTCAGATTAACTCCTAAGTACTTAAATAAGAAAACCCTAGAACCCTAACTCTAAAGAGATTGAAAACAATTCTTAATATAAGTCAATTAGAGCCCTTGGAAATGATGTTACCAGCAAACAACTATAATGAGTCCTAACACATGGATGACATTAGCATGAGTTAAGCATAATGTCAACAACAAACGACTATACAAAGCCATGATAGATAAATAACCTAAGCATGACATAAGTATGGCATCAACAAAGACACTTGTGGTTGGGAACTCCAACAAAAGAGGCATACCATATGGAATTGGCATAGGGTTTTGAGGAAGCCATTTTAATCATACCAAGCCAACTCAAATAAGTGTTATCATCAACATGATGTTGGCATAGAAAAAACATCTCCCACCTCTGACAAGTGAATCTATTGAAGGGGGAAAACAATCCGACTAGGGCTCAGAAAAAAATGAAACAAAGCAAAAAGGAAAAACTAAAAAAGACAACTGAAAATAGTGCAACCTTAATCATACAAAGAACCAACAAACCCCAACAAAGGTGAAAGAACAAAAAAACACAAGAGAAACAAAAATCACCATCAACAAGTCACTTTCATAAACCCTACCTAATAAAACGGTGAAGACAACACCATGAAGAAAGCAAAGAAAACTCTTCGCAACAACTTGTTGGTTAAATGCTACAAGGAATAGAATCCACCATAAATCTCAATAAAACTTGATTGATTATGGTAAAGAGATTGTAGAGGGCACATGTAGTAGAGTGTGAAGAGTAACAATGGACACAAAAGAAAATAAATAAAAAGAAAGCCAAACAAACAATAACAAGGGAAAAAAATGTGTGAGAATGCGTGAGATATCTACCATTAATGTAGATCCATAGGGTATTTTGGGATGACATCATGTCCTTTCTGTTGAAGTTTTCAAGATGCATTCACAATCATGCCAATATGACCAACCATGAAAGTCTGAAAATATAATGTATCGAGCATATAAGTCTAGTCTACAAAAAGGATGTCAAGGTTTCAAAGTCTCCTCTACCATCATGTCATTATGACCAACTTTGAAAGTTCAACCAAGGAAAAATACTTTGAAAAACATTTAAGGATAAAAGCAAGAAATAAGACCACCACAAAAGGACCAAAAGAGAAAACAAACAAACAAAACAATAAAAAATAAAAGAAAGAAACGTTGCCCATGTTTTGTTGAAGAAAAATAGGGTGTGTGTAAAATACAACATCAACCTTTCATCTATAGCAAGTGTTGCACATACTCCACTAATAGAACAAAGCACTCTACACAAGGTCAAATACTTGCAATAACAATACTTCATCCAAACCTCTTGTGGTTTCTACGATGGTTCCAACAAGTTCCTACACCCCTCCAAGCCAAACAACAAACTCTAGTTTACACAAATCCTTATTGCATTACTCTAAACATCATGTTTAGGACTTCGAACAATGTAGTTGACGTGACATTCCTTATCTTGAGGTTTGCATTATTCCAAGTCATCAACAAACACATTAGGAACCTACCAACAAACATTTAGACTTTACAAGTGCTAGAAGATAAGGAATCATACAAAAAAATAATTGTGCATCCATGAGACAGTTCAACTTCCTACCAACTCTCAACCTTGATTGCATGAGATCCATGTAATCTATATATATGTATTTAAGACGGCTTTTAGAATGAATCATGCAAAAGACAAGTAGACATGTAGATAGACAACTAAAGATAGCAATCATACATCTTTCTCAAGAGTATGCCATATACATGTTGAACAAATAAATGATAAGACATTTATTTTTTTAGTCTATATCTCTCTTTCACTACTCTATCTCACATAAAGCTTCTACATACACTTATAATTTCATCTAAATCCTCATATAGAGAATCGTCTACAAAAATTCAACCTAGGCCCCAAATCATTGTAGTAATTAATGAAAATTGGCCATTTATGTGCACCACTATTTGCAAAATAGTGGTCATTTATGTGCACCACCATTTGAAAGAAACTAGTCATTTCTTTCTCTTGTCTTGTCATTTTTCAGCTTGTCCTCCTCTTGCCTTCTCAATCTTCTCACCTATTTAGCCTACCAAGTCTGCTACCTTCTTACATTCTTTTCTCTTTTTACTTGCATATCATCATGATGATAGATCATGGAGTGTGATCCAAAACATTGATACAAAAAAATTCAGAAATAAACAACACTTAAAAAATATCATTTGACAATATTATTGTAATGTCCCATTTTTGTTGGTATTGAGAGAGTAAAATTATTTCATTTTAAAAATATTGAATTAAATAATAATTATTCATTATTATTACCTAAAGTTAGATTAAAAGGTAATAATTAAAGTGACTTTAGGAAATTAAGATTAATTAAAGTCACTTAATAAATAGCTGCACAAAACGGTCAATTAATATTATAAAAGGAGCTTTAGTTTTGGGAAAAGGTGTGGATGATTATTATTAGTTTCTCTTCAAGCATTAATTTGAGAGAGGTTCTCAAATTCGTTTCTCGGGATGGATGCCTGGGAAAACCATTTTCAGCAATGAAGAAGATGGTCTTGGAAGAATCAATCGGATTCTTTAGTTGGGGAAAACCATTTTCAGCAATGAAGAAGATGGTCTTGGAAGAATCAATCGGATTCTTTAGTTGGATTACAATGAAGATTTCATTTGGTATTGCAGGAGGTTAGTTTTCCAAATTGATCAATATATTGGAATACTCGGAGGTAATTTCATACTTCAGTCTAGGCGATTATCATTATTCCAATTTCAGTGATATATATTGGGCATTGTTGTACTTTCCAGTTCGTAAGATTTGGCGAGAATTATCAAGAGCAATATTATTTCCAGAATAAGGTTCAATTGCATATATAGTTTGGTTGGGCAATCATTTGCAGTCTTATTGCTGAAGATCTATAGTTATTATTATCAGGGCGGCTACATATATATTATAATCAGACGGCACTGTATTGGAGATTCGATATAATGCTATTCGATTATATTTGTTATGGTTTGTTGACTATCATACGGCCAACTAAAGTCCCTTGTAGGCATTATTGATTAATACGACTGCCATCTTGGGGTCCGACAATATTAAATTATCGGCTTTTTCTTTACATGTTTTGGTTTGTTCTACAGATGCATACATTTTGCAACCACATAAGGAGTACAAATCGTATTAAGACTTCATCTTGTCTTTTCTGCCTACTTGGCAATATTTCCAAATAAACTTGCCAACCTAAATAGGACAAATTGCTACCAGAACATACTCATTGTTAAATCGGGACCTGTGTGCTTGTTTTCCCAATTATCCTAGCCCCCGCATATATGGGTAAGTTAGCCAATAGTTAAAAAGGCAACGATCAGAATGAATTAAGGTTGGGTTTATATTAAAGTCTTCATTGGACGAGCTCTTCCATTGTCAAGTGTTGATACCAACAATAATACCTCTGAAGCCAGCGTCGTCTTTGGAAAGGATGAATTCACAAGAAGCCAAACACAGGGTCATGTGGCATCTACTGTTTGCAAAAAAGACAATGTCTGCCAATCTTCAGGTGTATGTGCTAATTTAAGATCTGTCGCTCCAGTAAAATCTGCTCTGAATATTATCATTGGTGAATAAGGTTAGACCTGAACTGGAATTAAATGCCTAAGTATTGTATATCTACAAATATCACAATATTATAGAATACCGTCTATCAAACTGTGATTAATTGCTCAATAGTATTCTTTGTTGCAAACTTCTGTGAATGTTAATGTTAGGAAATATTCATTGTCATGATATCTATAGACTTATTATGCAACATCTATCTGGTGAATACTAAGCCTTTGTCATTAGCAGAGCAGTCTCACAATAGGTTTAGTATATGCAAATTACATCAAATGCAATAAAAAAATAACTCACAACAACAAGCAAACCAATTGTTTGACAAAATACTTGCATTGTCAAACTGTGCATAATCATAAAGCTTTAACTGTTTTGGGCAAGGGTCATTACAGTGGTATTAGAGCCGGTGTTCTTGCTAGCTTATAGGGTTCATGAGTGACAAGGAGAAGCGGTATTACAATAGGGAGATAAAGAAACAATGGAAGCCTACGTAGGTTCCAGAAGGGGAAACTGCATCTAGTATTTTGGGAATACACTAGAGATCTTCAGGCAGTGACTCTTCTATGGGAGGTGCTGCACACATTAAGGCAAAGATGGGTGACAAAGGGGAATACCAAAGAGGGGAAGATCTCCTTAAAGCTTTGTTCGTTGAGCAAAGGACAACAAATCAGTGCATGACTCAGTTTGTAATAACCACCAAAATAATCACTAATAAAGTATGTAAATTAGTGAATAACCACTCAATTAATCATTCCTTAAGTATGGAAATCAATGAAATATATGAAGCTAATGTAGATCCAATCTAAAGGATTCAAACAGTTGACTTTTTATTTTTTAACATATAGAATGATTTACAACTACTACCATTATCACAAGTCCATTTGCAATACGTTGGCATAAGTATAAAACTCGAATCATAATAAGTTACAACTGCTAGTACACTCATTTTGAAATCAGGTTGATAACATATGCAACCAATTTACTTATAACAGCCATAGTCTTTCAAAACAATGCCAAGATATTGTATTGAAAATGAAAATACAAGAATTCGAGTGAGAATCATTTACTCATCTAAATAAGTAAGACACAAAATAAATAATATTTCATCATTTGCATTACAACATCTATACCATTTGCTTCTATAACTTGAAGTGGAAGAGAGAGAGAGAGAGAGAGAGAGAGCATCATCAAGGTGATATCCACCCTACCACAAAGCATTAACTTCCCCATGCTACTCCATTGGAGAAGCCCAACCAATCACAATGGATCTAGCAGTATGTGCAACAAGCATGATGGAATCTAGTTCACTATGTGAATCAATAATGATCTATCATGCCTACATGCTCATGCATCATATACCCAATCATATGTCCATTTGATACATAAGTTATGGAAGAGAACGCAACTCAACCAAGCAATGCACTTATGAATGCAAATTAATGACATTTGATATCTATAACGTATAATGTATGATCATCTCATTATGATAGCTTGAGATTCTACAAGATGGATAAAACAATATTCAATAAACAAATATCATACTAACATTAGTTCAGGCAACAACATTTATTGAACAGTATTCCAAGGAGGCTACTTCACATCCAACATGTTCCCCTAAACCCACTCACTAGTAAGTGATTTAGGAATCAAAGGTTTTACTTCCTCATTTGTTAATTCTCAAGCCTAGAACTTTTCCTTAGAATCCAATGAAAGGTAATAAGTAATTTGGCCATATTCATAATATAACACTCTTAAAAATGATATTAATCATTTAATTTACAAACTTACATCACCTAAATCAATTCATAACTTTTAGTCCATTGATTGCAGCAGAAAGGGCAGTGTTTAAACAATCATAAATTCCATCTCCCCTAGCCAAAACTAAAAGTTCAATATGTTGGTTGCATTACAGCTCACTAGATTCGCAGAAACAGCAGTTTGGTGACACAACCATCCAGCACAGTTTATAGTTTGGCTATGTTATCCATTGCAATAAAGCAATGAGATTGCAAGGTGTTGGAACACAGAACTTACTGACCACCAGCAACCTATAAAGGAATTTGTCTTCAAACAATCAAAGAATGGATAGCAACCATGGTAGGCACACAATAATTTTTTTCCCAAGTTGCTTGTACATATCCAATAGATGACTTCCTATAATCATCATTATTCCATCTTGAATCTAAATCAGCCATATATTGCAATGAGATTGCAAGATGTTGGAACACACAACTTACTGACCACCAGCAACCTATAAAGGAATTTGTCTTCAGACAATCAAAGAATGGATAGCAACCATGTTATACATATGATAATTTTTTTCCAAAGTTGCTTGTACATATCCAATAGATGACTTCCTATAATCATCATTATTCCATCTTGAAATCTAAATCAGCCATATCCCATCTCCAAAGAGGAAAACTAACAAATTCAGACCTTTAAATATACATTTTAAGTCTGATGATTTCATTAACTCCATAAATATAAAAGCAATCATTATTTAACCATTAAATTTCCAAGAGTGTGCATCATTTGGTTTCCATGCCTAAGTGGTTACAAGTGCAAAACTATATTCTTCGACCTCATTGATATTCTCCTGTCAACACTAAAATGGGAGCTTAAGAATGGTTATGCAGCATTTTCCCTACAACTCTACCCATTTTTTTTATTATCAACATTATTGACAGCATGGCACAATTTGTGCAGAATTTTGACCTAAACTTGCCATGGTTTCAGTGAGATTTTATTTGTGACATTTTTAGCAATAGCATTAATTAGTATTTTTCTGATGTTGTAAATGCAGTGGCTACCAAAGGTATCTTCATAAACAGTGAATATTAGAGTTCAAACCCTCTTCATATGCTAAACCTATTTCATCCTTCTTCATAAGCTTTATACAATGTATATCATTTTTTCTTCACATTTTTATGCTATTATACTGGCTTGTGTACTTTAAAGACCACATTGTGGAGGTAAAGATGGTGCCTACAATTGTTGACAGAAAGCTTCAAGAAAAGTGGTCTCTTGGCACAAGGAGTAAATATATATACAAGAGAGAATGAATAAATTTTCAAGTCAGTTGGAACAATATTTTGTCACTTGCAGGTTGAATATGACACAATATCAATCAAGGGGCAAGGAATGATGCCTACAGCTCTAGAGAAGGAGAAACAAATGAGCTACATAAACACATATTGGCCATGAGACAAGATTATAGTCATATTCAAAGCATGATATAACTGTTTACCTAGTGCAGTTCAAGATATGTATAAAGCATGAAACGACACCATGGATTTAACCCATAGAAGAGAACCAATTCAAGATCAAACTAAATGGCAAGTAACAAAGGTTCAACATTCACGAGACAACACCATAACTAAAAAAATGTGCATGAATAGTATATCTTATCTGATCTTGGCTTGAATGTCTTTTGCAAGTTTCCTGTAAAATTCCCAAATGCCCTTTCTCTTTGCCCCTCACTTGGCTCTCTAGCTTCTTTTTCCTGTCTACCATTCTCATCATACCCCCCCATCTGCGTCTACCTCAAAATTTTAAACAAATGCTGCTGGCAGATGTAAAGCCAAACTCCCAACCTTTAGCCAACTTCTCCCATATTCCAGCCTCATGCAAGATGTATACTCCTCTTCAAGGCACGTGGGGGAGAGATTTTATTATATATATTTTTTAATAAATAAAGATACTACCTATTTTTACTAAAATAATAATAATATAATTTTATTTATTTATTTTGTTTCCATCCTTTTTAATAATCTTTAAATAAATAAAAGAACTTATAATATCTTTATTAGTTATAATAATATTTATTAGTAATATTAATTTTATCCTTTATTATAATATTATTAATCTTAAGATATAATGATTAATAATATCGATATACGCATATGTCTATATGTCATGCAAACACTTGTATATTTATGCACACACATATAAAATGCAAATTCATTTCTGAGAATGAAAGGTGTGGGTTCATGACTTACATTAACACGAACTCTTTGATTATTTAATTTATCCTAGATTTATATATATATATTATCCTCAGAAACACACGCGCACACACTTCAGAAATAATGCAATTATTGAAAGCTAGGGGCTTGTTAATTCTAACGTTATTCACACATTTGCCACCTAATTAAATGAGTCTAAATGTGTGTGTTGATCCCATCATGAGGATTGCCTCCATCTGCTAGAACCTTCTCGATGATACTCTCTCCAATATGAGAAAATGTCAACAATTCATGATGCACTTATGAATCAAAACACATAACTAATCATCATCATTATAATCACTTTTCTTAATTACCCTTCAAGTAATAACCAATGTAACCACATTATCTTTCCTAATCACTTGTTATTAAACAATTAATACAATAATTAAGTGATTAAGATAAGCTAATTAAAAAGGATGTGACACGATTGATGGAGTTGATGACACGAACCATGCTCAATAACAATAACAATGGGAACAACTGAAATAGCCAAAATGGAGAGGTACTAATGGCCAAGGTGATAATTCGAGTAATAACGGGACGCCAAACTGGCGTGTTGCATCTGCTAGTTCCAAGCCCTTAATGCATGTTTTCCCACCCAAAGTAGAGCCTCAGGAAGGCAATGAGCTTACACTGATTGAGTTGCAAGAACAACTCAGACAAGACTGTGTTGACGCAGGACCAGGTTTTCAACATGATATCTCCCTTTGTCATTACATAAACCTAAGGATGAAACATATGCCCAACAGGGTTAACCGAGAGCAACACAATGATCTCAGATGAAGGGTTGGTAAATTGAGTTTGCCTTATTTTGATGGATCAAGGAAGACATCATCACGTGTTTGGGTTCAAAAAGTTGATAACATATTTTCAACTTAATCTAATGCCTAAGATGAAGCCATCAAATATGTTGCCTTACATCTAGATGGAGTTGCTCATGAGTGGTGACATCACAGTATGACCACTATGGGCCATGACCAAATTACATCATACCCTGATTTTATAGAGAGGCTTATTGAAAGGTTTGACAAGAAGGATCCTGAACTCCATTTCAAGGAGCTAACGCAACTTAAGCAGTGGGATACAGTAGATAACTACATTGCTGATTTCTAGAGACTCGTTGATTTGGTTACAAATATTTCATAAAGGAGATTGATCGTGTTTTTCATGGACGGATTGTCTGACCCATTAAGAGGTTGGATTAAGGCACTTAACCCACTCACATTGTAGGATGCAATCAAAAGGGTGAGAGATATGGAGCTTTCCACTTCGAAAACCAAAAGTCAATCAAAAGAAATTCCATCTAAGGACAAAAGGCAAGAAGACAAATCAGATATGAAAACTTCCAATCCACCTAAGACTACACCTCCGAAGTTGGATTTTGACTCAAGGAGAGAATTACGAAAGAAGTTGTGTTTTACTTGTCATGAACCATGGGAACCCAGTCGCAAGTGCATTAGGAAAGGCAAAGCATACTACATTGAGGTCACTTTTGATACCGATGACAAGGTAGCAGATACTAGCTCAGGAAGTGAGCATGAGGAGACACAAGGTACCATTGCCTACCTAACGCGAGGTTCTATGTATCATCCTTTCCAAGTGAAAGGAGTACACTTGGGAGAAAAGGTAACTTGTTTGGTGGACAGTGCGGCAACTCATAACATCATTAATGAGGCTCTTGTGGTGAAGCAAGGAATACAATGAGGACTTTCCAAAATTTAGGGTCATGATGGCCAACGGATTCAAAACAAGTTGCAATAAGATGGTTCAATAGTTGAGCGTCCAATTGGATGAATACACACTCACCGATGATTTTTATGTGATGGAGATTAGTGAGATATTATATTGAGAATTCCATGGTTGCACTCAATCGGTAAATACAGTCAAAATTTCCAAACAAGGGAGTTGGAATTCCCTATTGACAAGAGGCAAATAGTGTTGAAGACATGGGACAAAGATCCTCAAAATGAAGTAACAGTGAAGGGGTCGAAAACAATGTTTGTGGAAATCAGAGTGGCACAGTAGATGGATAAGGCCCTTGATGGTGAGCTTGCAGAATTTATATAGAGAATCATTTGATTTATTGACAGGAAACATAAAGCAATAATATTTACAAGCAAGTTGCAGTTTTGTGTTTACAGCAAAGGTTTGTACAGACCACCTTGGTTGATATGGGATCCTGGAGCCAAATTGCTTAAGGGCAAGCAATATGGGATCTAATGTAAACACTCAAGCATTTGTATGTTACCAAATAACATGTTTCGTAAGGATTTGAACATAGGTTTCCACTATGAAAACCCCAATAATTAACCACTTAATCTTCTAGTTTATTAACACAATGCTAGTTTTTTTAATAATCCAATATATTTTAACTTTTTATTATTAAGTATCGTTGTTCATTGCAACCTTTGTTTTAAGAATTTGCCTCTTCGTCAAGAGAAATTGTTTTTCCAAGTTAGTCACTAAAGTTCAATTTGTTTTTAACAAACTTTTGTTCCTTATTCTTGGCATATTTTATTATCTCCAAAGACAAGGTGTTGTAAATGAGCTTATCATTCCACATTCACAAAAATTGAGAGACATCACAAATAGGAACTAGACATTCTGAAAGATTTGTCAAAGGTGTAGTCCCAATTGATGTGTTTGCATTCTCCTCACTATTTCTGCTAACATGATTTACCTTTTTCCATTATTGCCACTATATACTTTTGTTTTGTGGTTGAATCATATTTATCATGCATGAAACCCTCAATTATCAAGCAAGAACATGCGCTGCAAAGGCAAAGAACTCCCATAATATCAAACTTCCATTTTCATAATATTTTTCAGCAACTTATACATAGAAGACGTTAAAATAAATTATTAAACAATCTAGCAAGATCTAACAATTAAAATATAGAATTTTCTAATTAGAATGTTAAACCACAATTGGAACATATTAGCTACATGTTACATCCAGGTTGGCTGCAAAGAAAAGTAAAAGAGATTACCAAATCAAAGTAATTTGTTAAAACATGGGCATTTCTATAGCAATTACTTGTTACAAAATGATATCCCTTGAGCGATAAACTGTAATATTACAGTAATGGCCATTCGATTTGGGTGTGATGCAAAACCTGGAAGAGCATAAAAGGCTCTCATTGCATTCAACTAATCTTGCTTTAGTCATGCTGTTATGTGTGTATTGCTTAATTTCTCTGCATGAAGATTTGGTATCTCTACATAGCTCTCATATTAGATAGATTTATACAACATGATATCAAAGACTTGGGGCATGAGTAAAAAGGGACCTGCTTCCAATTCTTTCTATGACTTAGTCATTTCTTCAACAGGCAAGGGAGGCAGCCAAATTTCAATGTGTGTTCCACCTGCCCCTAGCAATGCATTAGGTAAATATGGAGATAGCATGCGAAGGACACTACCATAATGTTCCAAAATCTCTCGAGCAATAGCAATTCCAGCCACAAAGTTCCATAAAATATTATCCTCAGTTCTACTTTCAGAGGAGAGGTCAGATCCAAATGGCACTACAGATTCAGTTTGAGTCTGCAGAATGAAACAATGTAACCATAAAACACTTGGTGTAGCATCCAAGACAAAAAAAATTTCAGCAGAAGCAAAACATTGACCTTATTTAAAAACTTGCTACAGCTATAAAGCAACTGAAACCATTAAGACTCAAATTCCCTCAATGCCAGAGCAGACATTTATACTTGCCAATCCTATAACTATGTTCTTATTGCTGTGCTCTATATTACAAGTAAAAGAGAATGGCATTAATAAGATACTTGTATGAGATGTTAAAAACAAACAGTTATCTTCCTACACTGCATTGGTCTCAAATACCTTGGAATCTTGGATAGCTTGACAGAACTATCAATAATACACAGATTTCCTACCCTGAGTTTATCTTAGATCCTTTTTTCTAGTGCATTGGAACTTTCCATAATTGACAGCTCTTCCATGATGTCAAATCCCTGCTGTTCCCATAATACTTTAATTAGCATACTCCATATCAGATAAGGCATTTTCACTTAGCTTGCCAATAAAGACTGCCAACTTTCAATAATGGATCGATTGATCCAGAAGACTAACATATTGCAATGTCAAAAATACATGCATCGCTCTCATAACAAAATGTCAAAAATACATGGATCGCTTATATCTTGGCTATAGATATTTTAAGATGCCATCTTCAGACACATACAGTAAGAGATGCATATATGTCTCAATATTCCCTTGAGCATAGCTTCAGGACTTGTCAGAACAAAGTATCATTGAGACATACAAACTCCTACTTGACACCTGCTACTCCTTATGCAGACTTCTAAAATAGTCACCAACATGCCCTAGAGATTGAGCCTATTGTAACTTAATATTATGAGTATAATGTATGTCCTAAGATTGTTGTTTGCTCCTTCTTAGTAGAACCTTACACTGTATCAAATTGCCCAAAACAAAGCATTCACAGGATCTTGCATATGTCCTTTACTTAGGAAATAATTGCAGCAAAGAAGTAGAAACTACACCCAAAGATACATTTTTTGACTTTTAAAAACTAAGGAGATTACAGTTAAATCCTACCAGGTCAGAAAATTACCATTAAACTCATATCAGGTCCATTGTCATCAATCACCACAAGGACACCACCTCCTGGGGCTTCCATAGCTTCAACCTTAACCCAGCCGCCTGCAGGTACTCGTAACAATGCACTATCCAGTAAATTGCTTAATGCCTGTCTTAGTGCAGATTCTTCAATTGCAGCGTGCAAAATGTGTGTGTTTTCTCTCAACTGCAATGTTTTCTGCTGGCTGTGAGCTAGAGCATCTCCAGCATTTACCAGATCTGTTAGGAGTTTTGATACATTGCAAGGTCTGCCAAACAGAATTTGCAGGATAATGAAAAGTAAAACTACTATTCCATCATCAATAGATTCTTTCAAATGCAAGATGAAATGAATTTAGGGTGTTTGCTATGAGGATTATTGAACAAAAGCAGGTCTACCCTATGTTGTGTAGTTCTCTTTAGTTTGTGTATCAGTATGTTAAAGAACTACTATTTGAAACATCTTAAACAAAGAATCAAACCAAATTAGCATATAAAATTGAGATCATACTTTTAAGAATGTACTGATATTTCCAAAAATAGCTAACCAAAGTAAAACGATTTGGAAAAAAAATATTGCGAACTGATGTATTTGGCACAAAATGCGTCAGTAAGTACACCTGTATATCATACCTCATATTAGGTTTTGGTAATGCTGCAAGAGCAAGAGGAGGCATCGGAAGTTCCAAGTCTGCTCCTGCTTTAGAACCCACAGACATTTCAGTGCTTTTGTCACTGTCAAAGTAGTCAGAGTACACATATCCTTTTCTTAATAGAGGATGTGGGCGAACTCTTTCAATTCTATTGATATCCTCTTCCCTGAAATGCATTAAATTGGCCTGGAGAAAAATGTTGATGCAATGAACTCAGATTTGTTAAACTTCAGAATAGAACCACATGAACAAAATGCAGACTATAAGAATATAGGTTGTTTGTTGTATGCAATTGATGGGTAGCAGCAATAACAGTAGGTGAGAATTAATGGCTTTATAAGAAAGAAATTACTAAACATAGCAAGAAATAAGTCAACAAAATTATATAGGATTTGTTGAAAAGAGTGTATTTCCCTCATTAATTTGGAGACAAGGATGATGTTAGCCCAACTTTGTCTCCTCAAAATTGGGCTAAGTTATAAAAATCATATTTCAAAAAATCACTCCTGCAAGTTTAATTGCAAAGAAAATCATATTAAGTTTATCCTTGCATATTATTAATAATCATCACCATTCTCAGTCACATTTGATTTCATCTTGGGTAGATATTGGTGTCATCTCTTGGAGATTTAATATATATTTCTGTGTAATCCATAACCAGACCTAACTGTTCCTACCTTTTTAACTACATGATGAACTCTAGTTTGCAATGTCCCCATTTTCATGAGCATCACTATTCAGAGGATTTAGCCTATTCCTAACCCTCGTAGGCTAAGAAGCGTGGTTAGGAGGTCTTCTTCAAGCAGTTACCCAGTCAGCTATTGGCTTCTACTCATTGATTTTGGAGTTAATCAGAGGTTTCTTATGATTTGTTGGATGTTGGATAACATATTGTTTGATATCATGGATGTTGGATAACACACTATTTGATAACATAACGTGTTAGAAAACATATCATTGGATAACATATTGTGTTGGATATCATATTTGCACTTTGTGAGTTATATTTTATATTATAATAATAAAGTGTAAATATAATAAAATATTATATTATTTCTAGAAGCTTCTAGATTGTGGGCCGACCTCTTGGTGAAAAAGAATAAATAGGTGAGGCCAGCCATTGTCTCATCATCTAGAAATTGTTATTTGATATTTATAGGTCCATTGTGGAGCCAAGGGTTCTGCAGTTTGTTCACATTGTCTTTGGGAATGAAAAACTCCCATTGACAGCATAACTAAGGGGATGAAATATCCTCTGAAGGGTTGCAATTGAGGAGGTGATAAATCAGTCATCTCAGTTGGGAAAAAATTAGTGGCCAAGAGACAATTTTGCATGGTATGATTTGGAAGATTGCTGGAGATAAATTGTGCATTGAATCTACATCATTGGAGATCAATTTACATCATCATCAGTTGATATTGAATTCTGATATTTTATTACAATCATTATTACCAGCATATAGGAGACACAATTTTGCACATAGGAGCTTCATCCTCCTTTGATTTTGCTTGGAGTTGGAGGCGCTTGGCTCTTGGGGTTTAGACAACTCTATTAGGAGTGATTGGAGATTGCTTGGTGCTGGATATTATTTTATTTTAGCATCTACATCAGAAAACAGGGGCGGCAGCATGGAGTCTTTCAACTAGAGTTTATAGGAGATCATTTCAAGAGGGTATTGATTGCTTCTTCATCTACACTCAAGGGTGACTTATAATCAGGTTCTTGATATCAGATTTTGTACTTGCATATATATATTTTGTCAATAATAATGGTGCTGCTGTAGGTAGACATTTTCATCAGACTTATTGTAATGCCAAGAGTCTTGGCTTTCCTATATCAAGCATTGTATTAGAAGCATTTTTCAATAAAGAGTTATGGTTGCAGATCATATTTGTGTAAATAATCATATCTACATCTTCATAGTTGTATGCATGCCAAGTGTTTGGCAAATTGTCAATTGGCTGTAGATGCTTAGTTTGCATATAGAAATCATTTATGTGCATTGGAAAAGATCAAAAAGAGTCATCCTTGCATTTAGATTATAGTTTAGTCATAGTAGCATTGATTTATAAGTATTTGGAGCATTTTATCATTCTCTCTCAAGCATACTATCAGACTGAAACAACAGACCAGCAAGCATAAAGTTTACATCAGAAGTGTTTGACAATATTCCTTGGGTGCAAAACTTCATTTTTCACATCTATATCAGCAAGGGATATTACATAGTTACCTAGCATTCTTGGGGGTCTTGGGAAGGCAATGCCCTTTAAATAATATAAAGTCTACAACCAACTGCCGAATTCAATCCAAAGCACAGAGTCATATGAGGACAGATTTTTAAGTACAATAAGTCAATCCATTTCACTAATTCCTCTCAATTCATTAGGTCAATTTTTTGAGTTGCAAGTGGGAAGTTGGTAGTTAATTTTAAAATGTAATAGGCTGAGCTAATTTTTTTGCTTTTCCTTGAAGTTTGTTTCTTCATAAATCCACTTTACAATTTATTGCACAAGGGAATTTACAAATTTCTGACGGATAGTGCTCACTGAATTGACATTTAACTTTGCATCATTCATAAAACTCGAAGTGGCAAATGCAAATGATACACAAATTAATATTCCTTGATTTCACCCATTTTTCAAACTTATAATAGATTTATTATCAACTGCTGAATACAAGTAATTGGTAAATTAATTTTCTTGATATAATTTTCAGCTTACAAATTAAAAATGATACCTGTAAGTTGGCGCACAAGACCACTGTTAAGCTCCAATGATATAAGCCACTCAATATTTATCACGTCCCACTCTAAACTCTTGCAAAAGTGACTCAGCTGGCATCAAAACTGGAAGTCACATCTAAGAGTTCATCACCTCAATGAATCTTAATATGCCATGGTTTTTCCTGTTTAAACCCATGCGCCTCAGTCTGCTTTAATCCAAGTGATATGACCTCAAATGGACACGATTTGATCACGTATAATGGTGGCAGCGACACTCCAAAACTCTCTGTTCAAACGGCCTCAAAACCCTTCGAAAATTCCTCATGACTACTACAGACCTTCTGCTACCTTTAAAATTCTTCCAAAATGAGTGATGACTAAGGAAAATGTGCTCCTTTATTTATTTGTGACCATACATCTCCTGCACAATCCCTCTTAGACAAAAATATCTGCCATTTTTACTCACACGACCTGGTCAACTTGAGAAATGGTGGCATAATTGTATTTCGGTTGGAAACTTCACTCACATATCCCTCTGTTTCCTTCTCAACCTTAACCGAAATTGCCTTGTCAAAATCCTTGATTCAAAATACCCATGAATTCTCAAAAATTGAAATATTTAATTACAAAATTTTTTTCTCCCAAATTTTCCATACAACAGTGAACTTTATTTGAATCCACTTTAAACTGGCTAGGAAGAATCTCTCCCCAAAACTGGTACCCTTAAACTTTTTGTCCTAGGGTTTTGCTGGAGCAAGCTACCCAAACGTCACAAAGAGATGAAAAAATAACCAAAAGGTATTATGCATTGTCCTAGTGCCCTCTTAAGGCATGAAACACATTATGAATCCTACTATGTTCTAGAAGCTCAAGCTCATAAGAAACTTCCCCAATCTTCTATATGATCTTGTACGGTCCATAAACCCTTGGTTTTAGCTTTTCTATGCCACTCCTCTTAAGTGGGGAATGTCTATAAGGCTACAACTATGAAATATTCCGGAGCCAATTTTTCCGTTTCTTTCAATAACGGTTTACAAACCAAAGGCACCCGTTAAGGTTAGTTCTAAACCCAACGATCTGAAGCTACAATGTACACCGGGATCCGATGTGGCAAGGTGTGAGCATTGGAGAGAGAAAGCAGGCAATGGAAGGAACTCTAACCAAGAATGGCGCGGTGATGGCGAGCATATGGTCAGAGGATCTTCTATGCTACAAGTACTGAAAGAAAACTCAACACCAAGTATGTGCTACCCAATCCAGTATGGAATTGAGGCGACCATATGGCGGAGTGCTAAGAATTACAATGCTTTGAAAAGGAAATAAGCTAGAATGCTGAAAGTAACTCGACACCCAGAATGTGCTTTCTGACCCGGAGTGGGAAAGTAGCTACCATAGGGCGGAGATGAAGGAAATACAATTGCAATTACTGAATGAAGAGTTGAGTATTACAAAACATGATAAGCAAGAACAACAACTGCTGTCAGTACTACTGCCAGCTTACAATATGAAGATAAAACCTTGCTATCAATGTGAATCACGAAATAAATGGAGTTACAACAATATATATGGAGTTTCCTTCACTGAATGATAAAGCTTAGATCAAAACTCAATGATTAGAGCCAACCTGACAATCTGATTTGTGACAGTCCTGTTTCCCACGTGCACGAACAGCAGCCCTGTAACTCACAAATTCACTCACAACTATCTCCAAACTCACTCAAATCCCACAAAGTAAAATGCAAGATGATCCTAGAATGATGGCGACCAGATTAGAACACTGAAACCCTAGCAAAAGACCTTATATTATTTATGCACGGAAATCAATGCAAGTACATATGGTACGGCCCAGCAAGAGGGGCGATTTGACTTTAAAAATTGCAGACTTCTCTAAAAATTCTGTAACTTGGGACAAAGGGTCGCCCCTACCAGACAGAGAGATACAAACAATACCCAAAAAGACTCTTTTTGTATTTTTTGATTTATGAATTAAAACAACAATCTGCTGTAACTAAAAATGCAGTTCTGCAAAACCTCTAATATGCAAAACTGAACTAAAAAGCTACAAGCTGATTACCATGCACAAATCCCAATGCAAACTCACAAACTAGACTATTTCACCACTAGTCGCTATCTTTCAAACGAGAAGCAATGCCAAGCTAGGAGGCGTACATTCCTCGAAGCAGTCCCAAAGCCAATCCGGCAGCATAACATTCCTGTAGACGAAAGATCCTCTGAATGAGAACCAAAGGCTTCCTTTTATAATTTTCGGTTGACTCTTCTCGAAACCCTAATCTTCCTTTTGGGGTCAAACCCTAATTCTTCCACAGGTGGCGTCCCACTTTTCCAAGCAAAACTTTGTCTTTTAATATCCCTTTAATTCTTCCTTGAAATTGGCGCCCACTTAAAGCTTGGATTAAACTTCTTAATAAAAGATGTAATTAATTTCCTTTAATGAAGCGCACCCTTAAAGAACATCTTTTAAAAAGACTTAAAGTGAAG
>VDFB02093250.1:0-37071 GCA_007258455.2 Sequoia sempervirens
ACACAAGGATTGGGAAGGATATCCCAAGATAATGATGGATTGCTTGGATTTGATTGATCAGGATTTTGAAGCTTGGTTTGAAACAAAAAATGTTTTGAATGATTTGATATGAACACTAAGGTGCAAATTAGATTCAACTAATATTGATTGTTTGGATTGATGTCTGATGAAAGATGGAGCTTGATGAGGAATGCTTTCTCTTCAAAATGTGCCATGGGATAGTGATTTGGATTTTGGATTACAAATGCTTGACCAATTTGATTTGCCAATGTTTGGATCACCACATAAGTTGAAGGATATAGATCAAGATTTATTCCTGAAGCAAGATGTAAATATCCGCCCCTAGTGTCTAGCAATGTATAGAATGTGATGGGTGGATGCTTGGATAGGTGTGTGGATGGAGGGATATGGTAAGCACGCAACAGATGCCAAGGATTATCTTGTGATAAGATAAGGTGTTTGAATAAATAATGCTCATTTGGATAATCCTTCATGGCTCAGATAATGTTGCATACGATAGGATCAATGAAAATGACTCATGTCAAGATTTTTACCATAAGCAAGTGTAAATTATACACCAAAATTTCATCAAGATCAAGATAACTTGGACTATGGATGTAAATGGATTGGAAATGGATTGGATGAATGGATTATGGATGGGATGAGATGCTTACCTGAATTGGCGCACACACATGCTCGATACTACACATGATGCCTATTTGCCAGGTTTTCATCATGGTACCTGTCCAAAGCACCACCATAGTGGTTTTTTCTTGCTAAGGGATGATTTTTCTTACTGTTTCTGCCAACCCTTTTTGATTTTTTGATTTTCATATTTTTGATTTTTTTTTGAATTTTTTGAAATATTTTAAGCTCATGTTGAACCACCTAGTGGTGTTGATGTAAATGCTTCTGTCATAATGTGACATCGATATCCTTCCTAAAGAAGCTACTTTTCCAAGATATGTGCACTTGAATACAACTTTTGAGATTCTTGATTTGCTTTGTTGATACCAAAGTTAACTTGTCTTTGTGCACACATCACATAGAGTTCCTTCTAAATCCTTATGATGAAGGGTGGCTACCAATACATGGTCAATAATGTGAGAATTGGATATCATGCATGGAAGCATGGATGGAGTTTGTTTAGGAATAAAAGATGGATTGGTTGATATTTTGGAACCTTTGACTCTCCAAAATTTGGAAGATGAGCAATGATGGGTGGATACGAAAGTGTACTTGGAATTAGGACCAAATGATTGATACACTTTGTATGTTGCTTGAGAAGCCTGATCCTACCTTTGTGGACATCTTTGATGGATTCTTTTTCCTTTTTTATTTTTCCTCATAGTTTTGATTGGTGGAGTTTGGTATCTTATATGTATTTGATTTTTCCATAATGCTCTCTTGCTTTCAGCTGATAAATGCCCTCAAAGCTAATTCAAATATTTCTTTTGATGTTGGTCCCAATTCGTGGATGGGGTGATGGGTGGATCAAGATTCATGATGTGGTTGATTGTAGTATTGATATCGGTTTCAATATAAGGATTCTTCGTGCTCCCTATGTTGACATTTGCTTGATACATAATTTCCCCCAGTATGGTGGTAGTAGCACCTTTTTCTTTGATTCTGGTTGTTTTGAGATGTCTTGTTCAGTAAGCATTCTCTGATAAATGACCACTATAGATGACGTTATTTCAATTTTTTTCTCTATTGACTCAGGAATATCTTGTTCTATCTAACCTATTTCCTGAGTGGATAATGCTGATATCTTCATACTCTTGTTGATGTCCCTAATTTGAATTTCCTTGATATATTGATTGATTGTCAACTCATCCCATTGTAAGAATCAACAATCTCTCTTTTGAAAATAAATATATAAAGAACTTATTCGAACAAGACTTCCATCCATAGAAATCATCTCGGTAGATGGATGATTAAGTGCTATGGATAAGGATCATTATTTGTGAAATCTTGTATAGATAGGAGAGTGTCCATTAGGATCAGTTTATTCTCGGAGATAAAATTCTGATCTTGAATGATTTCAAAATATTTCAACATGCTGACTCACCTCTATGGATTGCTTACAATGGGTTCTTGGATATCTTCATTACGCATAAGAAGTTGCTCAATATCCTCTTTATCTTTAAGTGAATTTGGATCAAGTGTTGAGTTGAAGATTCCTTTAATATCAGCAATCATGAGGTCGAAGGATGTCAATATGTCTTGGAAAGGACCATTGGTAGAGTTTGGTGAGAGATGTTGATCATTCTTTAGAATAAATTTTTGAGATATGTCCTCTAACTCATTAGGTGATGTAGAGAGATTTTCAACATGATCATTGGTCAATGGATCATTGATTACATGATCAAATAATGTTAGCACTCCTTGAAATAGACCATTGTCAGATATTGTTGAGGGATTCTTATCATGATCAAAAAGTGACTCTTGATGTATGTTTATTTGATCTTTGGATGAGGTAGAAACATTATCAAGATCTTGATCATTATTTTCAACAATTGTGGTGGAGGGATTGTCAATTCCATCATTAGTGGTTGAATCTTGATCATTGTCCCCAATAGTTATTACTTTTTTATCAATCAGGTCTTGGATGAGATTTTTGAGTTGAACACAATTCGATGTTGTGTGTCCCTTTATTTTGTGATACTCACAAAGGTGATTTTCATTGTACCATGGTGGTTTCATGTCTAGTTCTTGATAGTTCTCATAGATGGGTATTTTAATTAGATTTTCCTACACCAACTATTGCATGACCAATTTGATTGGCTTCCCAAGTGGTGTGCATTTTCATTTGTTACCCTGTGAGACTTTTCCTTTAATTTTACCTTGTGATGATTGATTTTGGAGATGCGGTGATTGATCTTTGAGATGTGGTGATTAACCTTTGAGATGGGGTGATTGGGTTTGTTGTTGATGTTGTTGATCTTGATATCCAACCTCTTGACATTGGAGACATTGTTCTTGACCTGGTTGTGGACACACCTCAATGCTTTGATGACATGGTTTAACCAATGGTAGAGTGTATTGATTTTGGAGTGAAGATGTCTCTTGGCTCAATAATTCAACTATTTTGGTAAGTGTAGCAATTTGATCTTGCCATATTTGATCTTACTTTTATCTTGGCCCCTTGATATAGTTGATTTTGGTTTTTGTTCAAGCAAATTTGGAATGTACACTTGTGGTGTTTGCATGGGATCATGGAGAAATTGATTTTGGACAATGTTATGATTTGGGATGATGTTTAGATTTGGCATGATAGGTTGTAATTGGACATTTCCATTTTTGGGATTCATATTGCCTTGATTTTGCATGGTGTTACCTTGACTTGGATCAATACATGGAGTCACTAACATCTTGTTTGGACTTAGAACAACATTTGTATGATTCAAAAACATATCCATCCCAAATTTTACCAATTGTGGATTCAAAATGTTCATGTTCCAAAAACTTGTACTTGATATATTCACATTTGGCATGTATGGATTTGGTGGGATGATGTTTTGTGGAAGACTCATGCATTGAGTGTCATTGATAGATTTGTAGGTTGGGACTTAGATTTAAATCTACCATCAGGAAAGCTATTCCAATTTTTTTTCTAGGCATACTCACATTTGTTGTACCATCGAGATTTGTAGGAGATAATGATCCCATGTACGTATTGTATAAATGCAAGTTTTTATAATCAATCGACATTGTAAGGCTTTGATAGCTTGGTTGACTTGGATTACTCATGATGTATGGATCAAGTTTATATTCCATGTCCTTCTTGTGTTTTGACCTTGTTGTAAAAGTGACACCTAAGGTATTTAGGACCAAAGATAAGATGAAGGATGAAGGGGATGAATCATATGGGTATCAAATTTTTTAGGAACTTTGGATCAATGCTAGACTTAGGGTTTTTTTTTTATTGGATGGATTGGATAATGAACTCGTAAACTCTAATATGTTTAGATGTTATCTTAGGATGCACTTTTCCAAAGAAGTGATAATTTAACTAAGTATGTGAGGAATGATTCATCAACACACACCTAACTAAAAAAATGATTTTGATTTGGTCTAAGGATGATTTACCCAAGTCTGAAATGATTTTTTCAAAGCTCTAATGTTGTTTGTGGGATGAAGATGATAAATTTTTGGGATGGATGAAGTGTTTGATTTTGATCCTAAATGAACCTGGGAAAGATTTTTTTGCTAGACCAAGATATTAAAGAACATGCTTTTCTGTAAGAGTAGTTCAAACCAAAAGACCAATGTTTGCATGGAAAACCATAAGACAACAGATGACAAGCACTCATGTGGGGTTCAATTGATTTAATATTTTCTTAACGGATTCTTTTTTACCAAAAACACTTTCTTGATTAGCTTTTGAAACTAGATGTCCAATGTCCTAGTTCTCTTTCATCCCAAAAATTCCATTATGTGGAAATCTAGAAAATCAAGGCAAAAGTTTCCTAATGTTGACCTTAGTAGGGGAAAATTGAGATGAAATCCAAATGCTTAGAAGCCTCTAAGGATGAGAATCCCAAGGGAAAGCAATAGCATTTGAATTCATTCAAAAATATTTGCTTCTCCTATTAAAGGGTTTGAGATCTTATGCTCATGTTCAATGTTCATTTTCCAATGTTTTCGATCAAGCAATGTATTTTTATTTCAAGAACAATCACAACCTTATGGATATTTGAGACAATATTTGTTGATTCCCCACTTGGACAAGTCTAGCTATGCTTACTTTCAGTGGATGGTTAGATGCTTGACCCCACTGGCTCTCCTCCACGACTGAACACTTCATTTGGAGCAGCCAATCATCAATAGCCATGAATCTGCCATGGCATATTTTCCATCTCTACTAAGAGTTTTAAAAGTGTGGGGTGGCTTCAGAACGACCATTCTTGCACCAACAAATAGATTAGGATTTTGGCTTTGCTACACAAGGGTTTTAATTCAGATTTTTTGTTCGTAGACCCATGTGGAAAGAGACCATTGTTTCCCTTCTTATCGGGACCAACCACGTGATACTAGCCTTTTTTCTAGTAATCGCTAGAAATACTTTGGCTTTATGTGTGTTAACGGCTATTTGATCCCTTGTGAATACCTTTTCCCCAAGGCAAGCCCTCAAAGATAAAGAAAAGCGAAAGCAAACATAGTCAGAAATTCAACTCCATCTTTTGTTGAGAAACAAAGAGAGAATACACACGATAGGTTTACTCACACTCACAAGATGTTTTGTTCAATTTTAGTTCCAAAATGAAGTGTGGAGGCAATCACTTTACCCAACTTAAGATTACCAAAAGGCCTTTTGATTCTCAAGATTTTTGTGAGGCATGAGAGAAGCGCATACATCCTTTCGATGGTATTACTTTGAGTAAGCAATTACAAAATAAAGAAACACTTTTTCATTTTAAGTCCACAAAGAAATGATTTTGATTTGTTTTAAAGCACCAAAATGAGATATGAAAGTTGTCTTGTTCAATTGTTAAATCCGAAAACCAACTCTAGTAAGTTTTTCCTAAAGTTCTTTTTAATTTCCTTGTAGTGAAAATTGAAATGTTCTTTTTAAGAGCCCAAAAAGATGTGAGTTGATTTCAAATAGAAAATTAAATCCTAAAATGGAAGCTCTTTAAAGCATTTAAAAATGCTTTTTGAATTTCAAGTTTTGATGCCCAATTTTCTCTTTAATTCCAATCTCACTTTGCTTTCACTTGACTCCAATGCTTGATTCCAATGTCAACCTTCACCTTTATGCAAATCTTCCCCAATGCAATTAGCAGCTCCAAATTCTCACCCAAGGAAATTTCAAATTGATGCAATTGGCATGTGTAAAGCCGATTCTTATTGTTCTCTGATTTTTGAGGGTCATCATTTCCTTGTGTGGAGGTTGCCATCTCCATAGTGTTCTTCCTACAGAGTGCAGACTTTGAAGAAAACTTCGTTAATAATATGCCGAGTTTTTTGTCCATAAATCTGCAGTCATATACATTGTGAGTCTAGTCATGATTCATAATATCTCTATTATCTTGTAACAAATTCATAATATTGATGTGGAAGTTGTGCGTGGTGTTGAAAATGGGAAGGTGAATAGTGCATGCAAATATTATATGACAAAAATATTAGTGAGATAAGTAACAGTCTACAATGCAAATGAAATGAAGAGTGCACAAATTTAATGCTGAGGACATGGATCTTTAAAAAAAGTTCCTCCAAAGAAGAAACTAGAGACATCTTAATTTGATAGTAGTGATTCTAAGTTTGAAAAAGAGGAAACACTTCAAAACTGAGTGCTTTGGGGAAAAAAATAGGTTATTGGCAACAAAGAATGGGTCAGTAGCAGCTTTAACAAAAAAGGTAAACAAGAATAAAGTGAGGACGAGTCTTCTGATGAGGAGCCTACAACTAAAATTATTCAGCCAAAAAAAAAAATCATCTCTTCAGGATCTAAGAAGAATACTTCAGTGCCAATTAAAGCCATTCCAAAGAACGTGGCATTGACCTATTATACATCTGAAAGATCTCTTAAAGGACATGTCTGAAGGTTGTGGGATGTAATGGACTATACAGGTTGAGTGGATTTATTGGAAATAAAACCATTAAGGAGCCACACCAAACAATGAAGATTACTACACTCAAATGCTTTCAAAACAAATAGACCTGGGATTATGTCAATCTTGAGATGTTAAATCTATTGATATGATTCAATTCTTATGAGTCTAGGCCTATGAAAAGGTTCACATTTTTTTATTTTAATATTCTTCATAGAAAATAATATTTACATTCATTATCAAAATGATTCAAAAGTGTCAATTTTCACAAAACGGTGATTCCATTAATGCCTAAATAAAATCTACATTCAAATCAAATTATGTGACGGATTGAACATTCAAAACATGATGATTTAAATAAAATTTACATATATAACACAAATCATTTGAAAGATTTAGCTATCACTACAGTGATTCCATCAAAGCCCAAATCCCTCCTTCTAGTGCCATAATGTGGATGTGAAAATATGCAAATGGCTAAAACTCTAAACAATACATTAGCATGATTAGTGTTTTAAAACAAAACAAACCTTCAACATCCCTATGAAATAATACATCATGCTTCAAAATGCAAACAAATGTGAAGATAACTAAAGCATATAAAACATGAAGTAAATCCTATCTCATAGTGGATTGGTGCTTCTATGGAAAGAAGCCCTTTCCCAATCCTTGATAAGCCAATGATGAAGATGCAATGCTAAGATAATAGAAAAAAATAGCTCTCAATGTGAAGAGAGTAACTTTGTATGAAGTTCTAGATGATTGTGGATGATGAAATGAAGGATAGCCTCCCCATTTATAGAAGATTTTGATGAGAGAAGAGGCAAGAGGGATGAATGTGGGATAAAAACCCAACCAATAGGGAGAAGCCACTTGTCACCATGTGAATGGGCCAAGGATGTGCAAATTTTTATGAATGTGCCCAGAAATGCATGTATTTGAAATTTGAAAATGTTGAAATGACAAGGTGGAGGGAGAGTCAAATGGATGAATATTCCCTAAAGATGCCTTGTTGAGGGAAAATGAAGATTTTTTAAATGAATTAAATGATTTATTTAAAGTAAGTGCAAAAGCTATAGGACTGACTTAAAATGGGACAAATTAACTATTATTTAGTTATGAAGATTAGGTGATTTTGATCCTTATTTGATTTAGATTTTGGATTAAAAATAAATCAAAAAGGAGATGGAAAATGATAAAGATTTAGTTAAATAAATATTTTGATTTATTTAGCTAAAGGGGATGATGTTAGTGGTAAAGATGAGTTAGTTTAATTTAAATGGAGGACTTTAGAGATTGATCAAATAAACTCAATTTATTTAATGAATGGATGAATATGACTTAATTAAATGCATGATGCTAATTTTGCATGTCAAAAGATTCACTCAAATAGAAGATTATATGATATTTATGGAGCTAAATGAGATGATATAAATTTTTCTAAGCTATGAAATTGATCAAACATAAATGCAAAATCTAAGAATTATGGCTTGTTTAAAAATACATTGTGTATTGCAATATCACCTACAAATGAATAGAAAGATGCAACAAAAATGAATTAGACTAAAAGTGTGCACTTGGAATGTTGATGAGGACTGGAAATTGCTTTTGAAATGCTACTAATGTTGTTTTTCAGTTCGAGGGATCTTCATTCACCATTTTGCGAATCAGTCCCCACCTCAAACTATGTAAGAACCCCGCTTTTGAAAAAAGAACTTCCCTTTTAGATTTGAAAAATTCTAGCTATCTCATCCTTGAATTTTTGAGGAAATTAGTAGGTGGTGGAATATTGATATTACTGGCACCGCGATGTTCAGGATTGCTAAAAAATTAAAGGAAGTGAAAACTAATGTGAGAAGATGGAAAAAGGATGCCTTTGGGAATATTTTTGGAACTAAGACAGAAATTCAGGGCAAAATTCAGGAGATCCAGGCTAAAAGCCAGAAATGGGGGTACATTGACAATTACAGAGAAAAGGAAAATGAACTTCTCACTCAATTGCATGACATCATTGCTAAAGAGGAAGTTTTTTGGTGGCAAAGATCCAGGGTTTCTTGGTTGACTGAGGGAGATAGGAATACCAGATTTTTTCATCTGTCTACTTCGAAACATAGGGCTGCTAATAGAATCGCTCACATTGATGTGAATGGGATGAGGTTTGAGGAGGAAGATGATATCAGGGAACAGGCTGTCCTTTTCTTTAGCAACTTTCTTTCTTGTAATGGAGAGATTATTCCTGAAGCTCAAGATTCCTTGATTGAGGCTATACCCCAGGTGATTGGTCATAATGAAAATTCTATGATCACTGCTATTCCCTCCAATGCTGAAATAAGGAAAGCTATTTTTTCTTTTGATGGTAACAAAGCTCCGGGACCAGATGGTTTTCCTTTATTCTTCTTCCAAGTATTTTGGGAAATTGTTGAGTTGGATGTTGTGAATTCTATCAAGGAATTCTTTGGATCAAGATGTTTGTTGAAAAAACTGAATGCTACTTTTGTGGTCCTTATTCCTAAAAAACCTGGGGCTTCGGAGTTTCAAGATTTTCGGCCAAATTAGCCTGTGTAATTCCATTTATAAAATTATTTTGAAGGTTTTAACTACAAGAATGCTTTTTGTGCTTCCTCAAATGATTGCTCCGTAGCAGAATGGTTTTGTGCTAGGTAGGTACATTCTGGACTCTGTTGTTACTGTTCATGAGAATTTACATTCGTTAATGGTTTCGAAGACTGAAGGGTTTATTCTTAAGCTGGAAATTCCCAAAGCCTATTATCGGGTTGATTGGCATTTCTTATTTAAAATCCTGGATAAGTTTGGCTTTAATAACAGAGTCATCCAGATGTTGAACTAGTTGGTCTCGATAGTTACCTCTTTTATCATTGTTAATGGATCACCTTCAAGGTTTTTTCAGACTTCTCGTGGCCTCAGACAGGGAGATCCCATTTCTCCTATTCTGTTCACTATCTTGGCTGAGAGTTTGGGAAGAAATATTAAAAAGCTTGTTGATCAAAGATCCCTTGCTGGTTTAAGGCCTTCCTCTTCACTTCTAACCTGCTCCCACCAACAATTTGTCGATGACACCATTCTTATGGGAAGATCTACGGTGGCTGAAGCTAAGACTTTCAAAAAAATTCTGAATCTCTATGAATCTGCATCTGGGCAAGTTGTTAATAGGGCTAAGAGTTTGATTTTCTTCCTCAACACTTAGGAGCATAGACAATTTAAACTTGCTCGGATTCTTGGATGCCGAATTGAGCCTCTTCCATCAACCTATCTTGGTTTTCCTCTCTGCTCTAAACCTTCAGATTCGTTCTAGATTCTTTGGTTGAAAAATTCAATAAGAAGTTATCGGGGTGGAAAGGAGCTCTTCTCAGTCAAGCTGGAAAAATCCAGCTCCTTAAGGCTTCATTGCAAAATCTTCCTGTTTATGCTCTCAGTATATTTAAAATTCCTGCTAAGTATGCTGAGGCTATTGAAAAAATTCAGAAAAGGTTTCTTTGGTCTGGAGTGGAGGACAAGAAGAGAATGCCACTTGTTGGATGGGATCTGGTTTGTAGACCCAAATCGAGGGGGGGCTTAGGCTTAAGGAAAATTAAAGTCCTGAATCTGTCCCTTCTTGCTAAACAACTTTGGAGAACTCTCACTTTGAATGGTGAATGGCGTGATACATTAAAAGCCAAATATTTTAACAGTTGTGAGTCTTTTAATAAGGTTATAAATTCTTCCTTTTTACCTCGTGGGTCTGTTTGCTGGAATGATATGAGTAGAAGTAGAAAGTTGTTGGAAATGGGAATAGGTTGGCTGATTGGAAAAGGAAATTGTGTGAGGTTTTGGGAAGACAGTTGGCTTTTTAAGGATCCTCTGATCAGAATTGAGAAATTCAGTAAGTGGATGAATGATTGTAAAAGGGAATTTGGTGTCTTGGTTAAAGATTACTGGAGGAACGGGGGCTGGGTTGATCTGAAGACCATTAGTCCAGATCTTAGCCCTGTTCAGTCAGCCTTCAGGGCCTTAAGACCGGTGCTACACTAGGAGGAGGATATAGTTGTTTGGTTAGACAACCTGTCTGGTATTTTCTCGGTTTCTTCTGCCACTTCTATGTTGGTTAGTCCGGTGGAGCCTCCTCCCTTCTGGGCTAAGGCTTGGATTAATCACTTGACTCCTAAAATAAATATGTTCTACTAGATTATGCTACAGAATAAAATTCTCACTCTGGATAATCTTGGAAAAAGAGGAATTCAATTACCAAACATGTGTTATATGTGCAGGAATGATGCTGAGACTGTTAATCATCTTTTTCTTCACTGCCCTTTTATTTTGAATATCTGGGGTAAAATTTTTATGCTTCTTGATGTGGTCTGGGTTTCCCTTGTTTCTGTTGAAGATTTCTTCATGCAATGGAAAGCTCCTTCAAAAAATCCTTTTGTGCGAAAGCTATGGTCTTTTGTTCTACCTTTTGTGTCTTGGAATATTTGGAAGGAAAGGAACAACAAGTGTTTAGGGATAAGGAGATGCTGGAAGGGGACTTGCATGCTAAGATCGTAAGAGCTATAAAGGAAAATTTATCTTTAATTCCAAGAAAAATGGTTGAGAAAGCTAATTGGTCTCCTTACGACTTTGCCATAGCTGAAAAGTGGAACTCAAAATTAGTTGGGGTAAATGTCACCAAACCTGTTGTTTGTGGGAGAGAGAATGCAAGTTGGTTGCTGCCACCTTTGGGCTAGGTGAAAGCCAATTTTGATGGTGCTGCTAAAGGCAACCCCAGGAAAGCTGGTAGTGGATGTGTTTTAAGGGACAACTCTGGGGCTTTTATTGCGGCTTTTTCTATGGACATCGGCACCCAAACTAATCATGTTGCAGAAGCTGTTGGGGCTTATCATGCGATTAGTTTATCTTTCAAGATGAACACGAAATGTTTTTGGTTGGAGGGTGATTCAATGAATATAATAAATTGCATTTTAGGGCTTACCCCTCCCTCATGGACCATCAAAAAGTGGATCGAAGATACTAAATTCTTATTAAGTAAATTTGATAAAGTGAAAGTGTCCCATGCCTATAGAGAAGCCAATAAAGTGGCTGATTACTTCACCAATGAAGGGGTCAAGAAGGGTGGGGAAAACACGTGGAGGAAGAATGACTTCCTCCACCCTGATGTGAAAGTGCTAATTTATTATGATTCAGTGCATGGAAGAGAAGTTTGTCCTCATCATGATGAAGTGGATAAAGATTAGGTACATCGATTTCATTAGATTTGATGGGACCGACGTCATTTTCCTTTTCAAGAAGAGTCCTTGGCACACTTTCTGGGTGTTTAACAAAATATGCCTAATCAGGACCTAGAGCAACAGTAGGGTTTTGTTTTACAGAGCTTTGAAAATGGGAGGAGAAAGAAAATGTGTGGAGCCGAGCAACTTTAAGGAGCATAAAAAGAATGACAAAGCTTGGGAAAGAATTGAGAAGGGAGGCTTAGTCCCGTATTTGGAAAAGCTCCATGGCATTGACGAGGGGATGCTAGACTATTTCGTTAAAAACTGGAAAAATGGAGAGATTGTGTTGTTTGGTAGGAATGTTAAGCTGAATGAGGATTTAATCGGTGAGATAACTGGTCTTTCGACAGAGGGTGTGAAATTTTATCGGGACCGTCGGTTCTCTGATGAAGCAGTCATTAAATTTCCTAAAAAAGACAAGGAGAAAGCTAAGTTGGTTAAGGTCGCCAATAGCTACTTTGATGTGGAGTCCATCAAATCCATATGGAGAAAAGTTTTTAGAGTTATTATGGAGTATATTACGGTTGACAGGCGCTTCACCAGAGTGTATGGTTACCACTTTGCTATTCTGAACCATTTCCGTCACAAGGTTAGTATCTCCCTGCCTTATTACTTATTTTCTTCTTTGAAGAATTGCCTTGATGAAGTTGAAAGAAACCCTAGGAAGAATGCTATTATTCATCCTGGTCTTGTCAGGCTCATATTTGAGCATTATCAAAATTTACCTACTTTGCCTAAAACCATTGATCTCAGAGATTTGGGTGATGAGGAAACTGAAAGTAGTAGGGAGACTGACCCCTGGGCCCCCCTGCTTGTACCCCTAATGGTCCTAATACCTATACTCCTCAGTCCCAGCTTATCGGAAAGCCCTTAAGGATTCTGCTCTGCCTTCTTATCCTAAATTGCAGCCTCTGCTTAAGTGCCCTAGCCCGGGTTTTGCTTCGCCGCCCTGTCTTAATCCCTAGCTGCCTCCTGACTATCCTACTCTAGGTTTGGTCTCTGGTCTTAAAGGTACCTCTATTACTAAACTTGTCTCGTATTCTGGGAATTCCATGGAAATTATTTTCGATAAACCTATGGTCAGTAAGGAGTCAGTTCCTAGTGCCCCTGCGTCTGGTAGATGTGGGAATGCCCCTTATGATTCCCCTAATCAGGATGAAATTAATTTGGCCTTGAATAAGCTCAATCCTGAGGACATTGTGGGTGTTGCAGAGAAAAGTATGGATGGTCTTTCCACTATTCTCAAGTGGACCCAGAAGGAAATCTATGATTTGAAAGGCCGTAATATGGACCTAAGCAACAGGGTCATGGATTTGGAGCAGAAGAGTTGGAGTTGTAAAGAGACTGAAGGACAGGAAACCCCCTTACCAAGGAAAAGACAGCTTTCGCAGGAGGAAAGATTGACCAGTATCGAGGGAAATATATCTAAGATTGGCCAAAATATTAGGGCCACGATGGCAAACAATCATAAAATTTCCAGGCATAACACCATCATCATCAATGCTATGGTGGAAAAGCTCGAAAGAAATCAAAAGGGTTTGCTGGTTGTGGATTTGGACGCGGACAGAGGTGGCTGCAGATCTGCTGATGAAGGGATTTCAATTTGTACACGGGCTAACACTAAGAGGAAGACCCCGACTTCGTCACATACGGCTCAAATCCTCAAGCGGGGGTTACAAGATATGAAGGTTGTTGAAATGGAGGCTGAGGAGTTGTTGAACACCTTGGAGTAGGGTGGTTGCTGTTGTTTCTGGTTTTTTTGGGTGGTCCTTTTTTGGACCCTACTTTCTTTTTTGCTATTGTTTCCTTTGTGGGACAGTTGTCTATTCATTTGGACTTATTTTGTTATCTTTTGTTGTTTAAACTCTGTGGTTTTAGGTCCCTGTAAAACCTATTTTTTCCTTTTCAAAACATTACATTTGTGGTAGACAAAGAGCACACTTTCATGGAGGTAGTGGAACCACTCACATTCTAGATATTGCAATTACCATATGAAATAAATGATAAAATAGTCTATGCAAATGCTAAGGCTGTGTTGGCTTTTCGCAAATATCAGAATGTCGAGAGATCTGATATTTAGTAGAGATAATTGAAGGATTTCTTGAAACATTAGTCATAATGTTAAGCAAAGAAGAGAAGAAACAATATAAATATAGGAAAATTAAGGAAAGAAGCACTAGATGAAGTTATGGTGAAGTTATAGAAGTAGAATAGAGAAGAAAGTATGTAATATATTATAGATGGATGATATATAGAAGAGAAATATAAGAAAGAATATTGATGTATAAATGAACTATGTAGCAGAGATATATATGATGAATATAATATATTGCATGATGATCTAATGAATGTATGATGTGCTATTATTTATTTGTGAATATATGTGTATTTTCAATTTTAATTGTTCTTTCCTACCACATCCTTTTGTAACTCACCACATAAGTTATTGTCTCCCTTTTATTGCTCATACTAAGGTATAAGAACTACACCAAAGTAACTTAGGAAAAAATCCTTTATCTATGCTCAATTTTTGCTAACAAGGTATGTCATGCTTGAGGAGCACTTCCAAGCCAATTACACCATTTTACACCATTTGTCTATTTTCATAACAATTACCTAGTGATTTTTCCTTTCATTATGTTACCCTTTCTTGAATACTCTATTCTTGAATTTAATAGAATAATTAAGGTTGTGCCCTACACAAATATTTCATCCTACTTATTAAACATGAATTATCCTTGAAACCCCCACTTGTCATTGCTACTTGTAGAATCCACCTTGCTTCTTCTAAATTGGACTTACATTACTATAAGAAGAGATGACCTTATTCCATTATGGATTACACTCCTAAAATGGTTTATTCTTCTTACCTTGAGTCTTGACCCTAGGTCCCCTTTCCAAGAAAGTCTTGTCTTTGGCCCTAATGATCTTGAGAATCATGGAAGAATGCAATTTTTTGGTGGTGAAGATATTAGAATGAATTTTTTTGGTGGTGAAGATATTAGAAGCACTAAAGTCACATTCAAGAAGGGGAAAACTATGATGAGAATGACCCCATTTTGGATGGTAAACTAAAGGGAGTGGAGGGTAGAAAAATAATCTTAAGGTGAAGAGTAAAGTGAAAATGGAGGATGAAATTGATTTGGATGATGAGGTAAAGTGAAATATTTATGCCTTGCCCCTCCTATTTCACTAGTTGATCTTCCATGCCATTCTCAAGCTCTTTAGAGGTTGTTGCTTCAATTCTAAACTTGATTTCAAATAAAAATATTGATATGAACAAAGAGGTTATCATCCATCATACAATCCTTAAGTGGTTCTTCATTGAGACCAACAAAATGAAACTAAAAAATATCTAAATGGCTAAGAAACTTCCAAGGAAAAGGTGCTTGTCCCTATGAAAGAAGAACAATTTTTCTTCAAACTTTGGGAGGTTATGGAATAAATTAGTGAATTGAAAATGAAAAACACTAAGAGTGGTGAATGAATTACATTTTTAAAGAAATATTTTATGGATCAAAGCTATTCTAAGGAGGTTAATTAAAGTTAGTAGAGCCCCCATAAAGAAAAATGCCAACAAAATTAAAATGTTACAAGAGAGATTGAAATCTTACTCCATTCTTGATTAGATCAGACATAGCTTGAGAACTAGAGAGCACAAAGTAAAGGTGATTAAGGGAGAATGATGACACAACCTTCATGGAGAAGCATCTTAACTTTTTGTAAGATTGGAAAGTTGTTGTTTCTCTCTATCAACTATAAAATTCCTTGGATTCTTGTATTCCTTTGATAGATTCCAATTGCATCCCCTTCTATGGCTTTCCATTAGTTAATTTTTTAGATAATTAATTATCTCTTTTGTTCTATTCTCAGCAATTTTACCATCAATTTTTTCATGATGTCACACTTGTGGTTTCTATTAATAATGCTCAATACCTATTCACTTTTTTTGTCTTCTATTAAAGTCTTTTGGTATTTCATGGTAATTAATCATTTTGGGTATTTATTTCATCTTTAAGTGTGGGGCTAATGAAGGGAAATGCATGTTAGTTGAAAGAAAGAAAATTAAGGTTGTAATATTAAATCTAGTGTAAATTAAGATATTATCACTCTTAAATTTCTATAGAGAATGCATGAAACTAAATAATTTTGAGATAGGTTTGAGATAGGAAATTTTAGGTTGATCAAAAGAAATATATTAATCCTCCTACATAATTCTTGAATAAAAATATAAAATTGAAGGTTAAAGGGATACAAAAGGAATAATATTGGGAGAGGCTCAAGTTTGGCATACCTTGTTTTCATTTATGATATCTTTGCAAGCTTTCTTCACATAATCTTTGTTCCTCTTCTGCTGAATTCTTTTGTTGACTCTTCTTTTGTCTTGTTTTTTTGTTTCACATCTCCTTTGTAAAATATCGCTTGAAAATTCCTCTAATCTTCTCCTCCAATAGAACAAAGCCTTTTTTAATCTTTAGATATTCTCCTCCAAAGCCTCTTCTGATCTTCAAATATTCTCCTCCAATAAAACAAAAATATTTTTCACAATTCTTCAATATTCTCCTCTAATAGAACAAAAATATTTTTCACAATTCTTTAGATATTCTCTTCCAAAGCTTTCCTTGTAAAACCAAAATATCTTTGACAATTTCTATGATTTTTTTCTTACTTATATAGAAAAAAATTGCATACTTTCATAATAGAAACTTAAGAAAACAAAAAGCAATTGCAAATAATAAAAAATAAAAAATGCTAATATTAGAAAATCCAAAAAATAGCCGTTTAAATGCATTTTTTGGAGCCTTCGTTTGAAGGCTATCTTAGAGGAAACTTTCATGGAAAAGTTTAGCAGAATGGAGAGGGTTTCATTTGAACCAACCCTTCTAATGAAAGGGGGTTCGAATGAAGGGGGTTTGTTCCCCTTCATTCGAACCCCCTTCATTAGAAGGGGGGTTCTAATGAACCCCCCTTTTTTCTCTTTCCCCTCCACCATTTCAAATTTTATGTATTTTTTTGACTATCGAAGCCCAAAAAGGAGGTGCAGATGGATTCAAACTTGATAAACCAAGTTGGGGGAGTGTAGTGCTCAAAACGTGCTTTCCAACAACTATAAATTTAATATATTTTGTTTTTATTTTTCATTTTATTCTTTTGATTAACTGGACATAGGTTTTTCACTGAACATCAAGTTCAGTGAAAAATCATTGTGGAAAAATATTAAATTTGAGAATTTTTTTTTTGAAAAATATATACACCCTAGGTATTGGTGTCCTTGTTCTAACAAAAAAACTACATATCAAAAAAGTTATGCGTGCCGAAGTGCACCTATGTCTAAATTGTAAATGTTTTGACTTCAAAACTTAATTAAAAAAAAAAATTCAACAAAACATTATGAAACAAAATGAAACCAATAGATACCAGTGTTAGCAACCTAAATTAAAAAGAATCAAAATTTTATCATTTGTAGAAAAAAAGTTATGCGTGTCGAAGTACACATCACTTTTAAAAAATGTTGTTTACTATTAAAAACTAGTTATCAAAGGAGACGCAAAAAAAAATCAATTTAATTCCAATTTTTTTAAAATATATATTTAAAATCTAGAGAAAAAATCTCACAAATCACTAGTTTACATCATTTTCCAAATTCCTAATAGTTTACCTACTATAGGTGTCGAGAAAGTGAAGTTTTTCTAAAATGTTGATTTCAATGCATGTTTGGCAAAAGTGTAACCCTTTATTGTGGATGACCTAGCATGCAATAAATGATGTATAAAAAAGAAAAAGAAAAAACATTCTTATTTTTAAGCATATGCTTCTATTTACTTCTATAGTAAAAACCTAAATAATTCCTTTGTAGTATGATTTAGGTTGTTACAATGTGACTTTGGTGTTGTAGGGCCTATTTATAATCATAGAAATAGGTTTTCCTTTTGTGCCAAATGGGTATGTTAGGCCATGGAAGGAGAATAATTCTAGGAAAAATTTATCATAGATTCTATTTCTTCTAATGTTTCTCATGGTAGCTAGCACAAATATAGTTTGGATCTTCACTCCACTCTCATCATGAAGGAACTAGTACAAATTAAAGGAACTTTTATTTCCAAAAGTATTTAAAAGGCTTGAAAACCCATCAAGTCATGAGATATTTGGAAAGGTAATGATTTTAGGACTAGGATTTCCTTTAACCAGCAATTTCTATGGTGGTCTCCTATGATTACTTACCAAGATTGGCCTCTTTCCAAAATTCTTGGGGTTCATGTAGTTAAGTTAATTAATTGAGGGATTTACTTCACTTTAAACCTTTTCTCTAAATCCACTAAGAATTAGCTCACTTGGCCAAATTTTAAATTAAAATATAGGGTTAGTCACTAGGATTTTAAGTCCTTTCAAATCATTATGGAGTACGTGCCTACTAAAATGATGCATAAGGTTTGGATGTGATGCATTATTCCATAGTGGAAATATTGGAAGGGGTACCCAAAGACACTCTTAAGAGATATTAACCATTTAGGGATAGTCTTTCATTTTTCCTCACTTTCCCATGGTTCAAAATATTAACATCATGTGGAAGCTCTAATCTACTACCACTCAATGAGACCATAAGTTTCAATTAGTTTTTTCTAACATTTTAGAATAAAAATCAGACCATTTTCCTTGGTGTCTCTTGTATCAAGGTATTACTATTTGATCTTACCATATCTATTTAGGAGTTTTCAATTTCCCCTCTATTATCTTTTTGGACATTCAAAATCTATCAAACCCTTTTATATTTTTGTCCCTAGGCTCAAGTGGCTTGGAACTAGATACATGATTTATTTAAGCCTTTTTAACTGAAGCTTTTTAAAAAATATGCTTCTTCCAAGCAACTAACCTAAGATACTTGTCAAATTTTGCATGCTTTTTGAAGTAAAATTCTCATATGTATATGGAAAGATATAAACACTGATTTATTTTTATATTCTATAGTGAATGCACATTTCTTTGTATATATTAAAGCCACTATATGCTCTACTATTATGTTATACATCTAAATCTAGGCTAATAAAGTTTCTCTAGTGGTTTCTCACTTCTAGACACTTATTGAGCACCAAATTAATTCCTTGTATGTTATTTCTTGTACACCATCTTGTCCTACTAGAAGGGCCTCACCATGTGGGCACTAGTGTGGTTGTAGCCTCAATGTTCATTCAAGATGTGACTCTCATGGATCTCATAGATCCCCTTAATATAAACATCATGGTTGGTTCCCACCACATGAGTAGTCCTTGACTTATCAATGTGATTGTGGCCTCCCTAGTTGGCATGATAGTGGGAAGTTTCTTGATATTTCTTGTAAGATAGAAATTTTTCACCACTTATGGTTTTAGTACCTAGGGCAACAATCTTCTATACTTCACATTCAAGGATGACTCTAGAGATCTCACCCCAAAAGTGGAATAGAGGTGAGAGATCTAACAATAGGGTATCCTAGAGTATGATTTCAGATTACAAGATGGGTTCACCACCAAGTTTAAACTTGGAAGGACAATGCAATGAAGGATGAAATGTAAAACCCTAGTTTGATGCAATGCTTCAATGAATGACCTAGAAATGTACATGAAACAGAAAATAAAGCTACAAAACTGAAAGTGTGCACCTAGAAACTTGTTGGAGATGGAATGGAGCTCTGAAATCCTAAAAATGTTGATTTCTAAACCTGGTGGGACTAATTCGCCATTCTAGGTGAATCAGTCCCAGATCTGGATTTCTACACAAGAGCAGGTTTTAGGAAAATGGGTATCTAAATCTGTAAAGATCTCCAGAAAACACCTATAGTGGGACTCATTCACCATAATTGGGGGATCAATCCCATTTTTTCACGAAGTGTCCTAGGAGCATAATCTTGAACTAAAACTTTGCAAGCCTATGATGATGGATAAAATAAGCACTTTCCCACTAATTTCATGCAAATTGGATGGATATTTTTCCCTACATTTGAGTTTTCGTGAGTCTTGACAACTTTGACAACATTTGCAACTTTGTCATTTTAGTGCTTTTGAAGGCTTCAAATATACTTTTCTTCAATCAAAAAACCTATAATTACATATTAAAGAGGAGAAAACTTGTTGATTGTTAGGGAATAGGGGTTTTCCTTGGTCAAACCCCTTTTAGGTAATTAAACCAAATGATGAAATAAGATAATGAAACATGAAACATGAAATAATACAATTAGAAACTTTCCATGATGATGGATCTTGAATTGCTGCAACAATTGATGAATAATTATGCCCTTGAATGCTCTTGAATGCTCTTGAACATACTTGAATGCTCTTGTGAACTCAATTTTCCATTAAGAATGTTCTCACAAAATTCTTAGGTTCTTGGATGCTTATTAGGATGAAATGAGTGAAAGAACCTTGTATTTATAATTAATTATGCAAGAATTCCTAAAATTACAACACTACGAGCTAACATCAGATCTAGGAGGACAAAATACCACCAATAATTTGAATTAATTTCAATTTTGGGCCACATGGTACTCATTCGCCACAAGTGGCAAATGAGTCCTATCTAGCATAATGTATAGGACCAAAAATAAAAAGTGCTTAGAAAGGTGTAAAAATAGGTTTTGGACCCAAAAATATAGGTAGGACTCATTCACCCAAGGTGGAGAATGAGTCCTTGACACTAAATCTATGCCACACAAGTGAGAAACACTTGAATTATGATTGGTTATTGATTAGTGTGAAAATTATCCTTGAAAAGATGTAATAAATGAGGCTTGTAGATGCAAAATGGGGCCAATTAATGCATAAGAAAGCCCAATTATTAATGAAAAGCCTAGAGGAATGTAAAAGTATGTTACAACACTTTAAAACTCTCCAAATAAGGATAGATTAATGTTGATTATGATTAAAATTATGCTTAGTTAATTTATAAAACTCTAGAAAATTGTGAAAGTGTGTTACAACACTTCACAACACTTTTGTAAGGCACCATTAAATTCCCTTAGTTCATAAGGACCCAAGACCTAATGTGAATATGTTATCCACATTACATCACTAAATCAAGGCAACATTAAGCCAAAATCCACAAGGAGGACCCAAATGAGTTTGAAAATGTCAAGGGACCCATTTTTTGACACTACATAATTTAGCCCCCACTTTAGTGAGAGGATGAACTTGATTTAAACTCAAACTAAAGTAGACATTCAAGAGGGGTCCAAACGTACCGATGTGGATGAAAAGGGATAAAAAAGATCAAAGGAGGTGGCAAAGCCCCCAAGATCCAAGATCCTAATTCAAACTGACATAAGCACAAGAGGACACACAAAATGGCGTATTATATGTAGTAAAACAAGATACACAATCATGCAATGTCAATGATTAAATGAGATAAAGTAAAAATAAAAAGTGGATCAAGCTTCGACCATTTGTCCAACATGATGTGGATCAAATATAGGTTGTTTGTCTAAAAAGAAATGCATACTCACTCTGAGACGACAAAAATCCTGGCTTTCCATCGGGCGAGAAGTCCTAAAAGGTGAGAAACATACACTCATGGCTGGTATGCACTCACACACATGCAAGTGGCTATGGGGAAAGTCGTGCTTCAGATTGGGATTCGTGCTCAAATCATACCAAAGTTATACCTCCTGATAACATTAATATGGTGTCACACAAAAAAGGATCTTCGAGCTCCATGAGGCAAGCAAAACTTCGTATGCTTGAAACTCATAGACAAATAGGATGGCTCCATAGGCATGCAAAGTGTATTATACAAGGTGGCCATATAACAATTGTTGTAAATGAAAGAATAGTGTAAGGTATGTTCAAAGGGATTTTGCTTAGTTCATGCAAGGTCTCTTCTTAGGGAACATTGTGCCTAATGTTTCCAAGAAAGGACAAGTCAAAGAAATATCACATTCTTGGAGGAAATCAAGCTCAATGACATCATCAAGAAAAGGATGCATCGCAATCAGAAAGAAAAATCACATAGTGAAACATGTGTGTTGATGTATGCCCCCACTTTAAAGTAGTTGCTAACACCATTCTATGAGAAATTGCTTTAAAGTAGAATAAGACATGAGAGCTTATTCAAAAATCCCTATTCCAAGTCATATGTTTCCAATAAGCTACATCATAAAAAAGGTAGTATGTCACATGTGAGCCAACTTAAGGCGTGTTGTCCACATCCCAAACTTGCTCTTATATATACATGAAAGGTGATCAACTAGCCAAAAGAGACTAAAAGTGACATACGAGGATAAGGCTATCTAACCCCTTGTCCCCACTTAGTGCAAGACAAGGATGAGTTGAATAGGAAGAAAATATGTTTCAACTAGAGGAACTAGGTGCTTCAACCGAAGGAAGAGCACCATAGTCCTTAAGATGTTGAATTTTGTTACTTAAAGCCTTACATTCATTAGTAACATGACCATGAACTCTATGATATGCACAGAATGAAGTAGATTGTAATAAAATTTCTTTCGTGTTCTTGTAGGGAGAGTTATCAAATTATATTGGAGGAGCCTCAACAAGATACCCTCTTGATCAAAAGTAGAAGATGTTCTTTTTTTTTTGCAACAAAGATGCCTTTTTCTTAGTATTAGGTGTCATAATTACACAAGACTCTTTGGATTGTGAGCTCTTTCTTAGTATTAGGTCTCATAATTACACAAGACTCTTTGGATTGTGATACTTAGTTCTCTCCTTAATAGGAGGGTGTAAAATCTAACAAATTCAAATCATTAGTCTTTTGTGAGATGACATTGACATTAAGTGAATATTTCTTTGTTTATTTCATTTCTTGCAAATGATAACTTTCAAGACCACTAGTGTCTATTAGTTCAGGATGCACTATTGTTAAAGTCAGCTTAGAAGAATCTTTTGTAAGAGTGTTGATGTTGATGAAAGACTTGTTTGATGGGTTGATTTCTATGAAAGGACAATAACCAAGACCATGAGTTGTTTCTTGCGTGTTAGGCTTGATAGGGACATGGATACCCTGCTCTCTAGCATCACATTCTTTTCCATTGTATCCAAGTTGTTTCATAAGCTCATAACCTTTTCCATAAAGCTTCATCTCTTGTGGATTCAGTGGTTGTTGGTAGTCACTTCATTAAAGTTTGTTGTGTATGTTGTGTTTTATTCTGAAGTGGTTGAGGTGGATGCTTTCGAAGGGTATTCAAAATTTTGTGTTGAGATTACCGCTTTCTCTTTTACCTTGTTAGAGTCTTTGTGTATGATCTTGTATTCTCCCATGAATGTCGGTGTGAAGTCCAAGGAACCCCAATCATCTTGTAATAACTTCGTGACTTCTTCAATGTGTTTTTCTTTGTCTTTATGATGTGTGGGTTCCACATGTGCAGTTGGTGTTAATGTTTCCAAAGGATTTTCTTTATTTTTCTCAATGTTCAAACAATTGTTTGGGTTAGGGTCATTTTCAAGTGTGTACACTTTGTTGTTGTAGATATATTTCATTTGATGATGAAGAGTAGAAGGCACCCCATTCATTGCATGAATCCATGGCCTACCTAGAATAAGATTATATGGAATATCATGTGGCATAACATGGAATGGTGTTTCTAATGTAGTCTTTCTAGCTGTAATAGGCAAAGTGATCACACTGAGTGGTATTTTTTCTACATTGTCAAATCCATGGATAGACAAGGAATTGGGTTGAATTTTTTATTTGTCCACATGAAGCCTATCCAAAAGGTTTTCACTACACATGTTAGGTGAGCCATTTCAAGGTTCCTTTGTACTGATGTTTTATATTGAACTAATACCATGAAAGAATCATTTTGTTTTTGCACTTCCAAAGGGGGAGTTCACTTTGGTGGAAAACAATGTCTATATTTATTCCTTGAATCATGGCTGCTATGTCATTTTATTGTGCATTAGGGCTAGGAACTCATTTGCAAGGTTGTTTGAAGAATAGTGTGATAATTAGGTGATTTCTAAATTAGGTCCATGGGATATCTTTGCAGGAGTATTCTTAAGTTAAACAATATACTCCTTCCCCACTATACAAAATTAAATGATGACATTAGGAAATGGGATTAGGCAAGGTAAGAGTGTTGGGGCTAGTTGTTCATAGTTGCAAAGTATTTCTAGTGTTATATGTATGAGCAATATTATTATCACTCTTGCTCTTACAAAGGCTTATTGTTCTTAGGTGGGTAAAGGATAAGTTTGGGTTTGTTTTGAGTTTGAGGTTTGTGCAAAGGTGGGTAAAGGATTAGAGGATTCTCAGGATGTCCCATGGGATATGTAGGAGGTCTAATAGTTAAGGGGGATCTAATGGACACCTGTGCATTCATAAACCTAGTGCTCTTGGTTTGATGTACCTCTAATAAAAGACGTCTGGAATCACCTATTGTCATCACCTAAAATCCACCTTATTATAGTTGTCATTTTCACCATGATATTCTCCTAAGAGGAGAGTTGTTAGAACGACAAACCAAATATTCTTGACATTCAGAGGTTGGTTCTTCTAAAATGACTTCATTGTAAGCAAGGGAGTTATTAATGGTTGGATTTTCTTATTTATCAATAGTGGGGATATTAGGAGAAGATTCTATTTTTTTGTCATTTTTCTCTAAGGTCTCATTCTCTTGTTCCATATTAGCTACCCTAGTAGGCGAGCTTGTAATATGTTCATCCATGGTTGGATTTTGTAGTAGCTTCATCGCCAAGTAGGGAAGGCATCAGAAGGACCACTATGATTTCATGCTTACCAAATAGCTCTTTCAAATGGTAGGAGCATTAGAAGGACAAACAAGATTCTCATGACTCTCAATAGGTGCATCTTCTAACACTAAGCTATCCTCTTCACATTGAGGAGGGATATTAGGAGAAGGACAATTTTGATTTTCATGGCTATCTATGATATCATCTTCTTTCACTAAAATATTCTCACAAACAAGGGATGAATGGATATTGAGCAAAGTGATGGTTGATGTTTCTATGATCTCATTCTTGTTTTCTAATATCTTCCATAGAGAGATGAGGAAGACAATCAAGACTCTCAATGCTTGTATCTTCTTTCACCAAGATACCTTCATCACTAACATGAGAGGAATCAGGAGAAGAACAAGTATGATTGTTATGATTGTCTACACTATCATCCTCACCAATGGGCAATGCAATAGTAAGGATTGTATCAATGGTTTGATCTGCTTGCTCTAGGATGTTCTCATCATTATGAAAGATAGTAGAAGGATGACTAGTTCATGTTTCTTAATAACCTCATTATTGTAATCTTAATTGAACTCATAAGAGGGCATGTTGTACTTATGCAATCCATTTTTAACCATATCAAAGCCACATCTCTTGAAAGAAAACATGCTATCACAAAAAAGTAAATAAAGTGCAATGCAATGACTTAAAGTGAACTGTTTAAATGCAATTTTTCATATTTGAAACAAGGTAAATTGCTGATTATACTATGCAACAACTTGAAAGATGAAATGTTGTGAATGAAATTTGGAATTTGAGCAATGAAATGGACTAATTTAAGCTAGACTTAATGAAATGCATGTAACCAAAATTAGTTAACTAAAACAGATAGTTAGTGGTAGCAAATGGGAGTGTTAAAACGAGGTTTTCAGTGTTGTAAAAGACAGTTTTAGGGGTGCACAGGGATTGATTCGCCCAAGGTGGCAAATGAGTCCTAGTAGGGATTTTTTTCAAAAAATTTAGAGTTTTTCAATTGATTTTGATGCTTTTTATGTTGTATGATGTGTATATGAAGTGGAAATGTAGTGTTTTGATGATTTTCAATGATTTGAGATGTAAAATTGCAACCTATATCCACTTTCACTAATGCAAAATTTTGAAACCCTAGAATGCAGATTAACTAATGCAAACCCTAATGCAATTTTAATGCAATGCAAATCTAGGATGATGATGAACTCCAAATTAGTAAAGAAGGTATTCTAAATGCAAGTTCACCAAAATGTAAGATAGAATTTTGTCACCACTAGGGTTTTAGTACCAATGGCGACAATCTTATATACTTCACATTCAAGGATGACCCTAGAGATATCACACCAAGAGTAGAATAGAGGCGAGAGATCTGACAATAGGGAATCCTGGGGTATGATTTTAGATTACAAGAGGGGTTCATTACCAAGTTTAAACATAGAAAGATAATGCAATGAAGGATGAAATGTAAAACCCTAGTTTGATGCAATGGTTTAATCAATGACCTAGAAATGACCATCAAACAAAATAGAAAGCTACAATTTACTGAAAGTGTGCACAGGAGTAGGTTTTAGCAAAATGGGTATCCAAATCTGTAAAGATCTCCAAAAAAACACCTACAATGACACTCATTTGCCACAATTGGGGGATCAATCTAATTTTGTCACGAAGTGTCCCAGGATTAGAGTCTTGAACTGAAACTTTGCAAGCCTCTAATGATGGATAAAGTAAGCACTTTCCCACTAATTTCATGCAAATTATATGGTTATTTTTCCCTATATATGAGTTTTCGTGAATCTTGACAACTTTGACAAAATTTGCAACTTTGTCATTTTGGTGCTTTTGAAGGCTTCAAAACCACTTATATTCAATCTACAAACCTACAATCATGCATTAAAGAGGGGAAAACTTGTTGATTGTTAGGGAATAGGGGTTTTTTGTGGTAAAACCCCTTTTAGGTAATTAAACCAAATGACAAAATAAGATAATCAAGCATGAAACATGGAATAATGAAATTAGAAACTTTCCATGATGATGGATCTTGAATTGCTACAACAATTGATGAATAATTTTTCCCTTGAATTCTCTTCAATGCTCTTGAAGACACTTGAATGCTCTTGTGAATTCAACTTTCCATTAAGAGTGTTCTCACAAAAGTCTTAGGTTCTTGGATGCTTGTTAGAATGAAATGAGTGAAAGAACCTTGTATTTATACTTAATTATGCAAGAATTCTTGAAATTACAACACTACAAGCCGACATCAAATCTAGGAGGAAAAAATCCAGCCAAGAATTTGAATTAATTTCAATTTTGGGCCACATGGGACTCATTCACCACAAGTGGTGAATGAGTCCCATTTGGCATAATGTATAGGACCAAAAATCAAAAGTGCTTAGAAAGGTGTAAAAATAGGTTTTGGACCCAAAAGTATTGGTGGGACTCATTCGCCCAAGGTGGTGAATGAGTCCTAGACACTAAATCTGGGCCATGCAAACCAGAAACACTTGAATTATGATTGGTTACTAATTAGTGTTGGGATTATCTTCAAAAAGATGCAATAAATGAGGCTTGTGGATGCAATATGGAGCCAATTGAAGCATAAGAAAGCCCAATTATTAATGAAAAGCCTAGAGGAATGTGAAAGTTTGTTACAACACTTTACAACACTCCAAATAAGGCAAGATTAATGATGATTATGATTAAAATTATGCTTAGTTAATTGGTAAACCCTAGAAAAGTGTCAAAGTGTGTTACAAAACTTTTGCAAGGCACCATTAAATTCCATTAGCTCACAAGGGCCCAAGACCTAATGTGAATATGCTATCCACATTGCAACACTAAATCAAGGCAATTTTAAGCCAAAATCCACAAGGAGGACCCAAACAAGTGTGAAAATGTCAAGGGACCCATTTTTTGACACTACATTTTGAAAAAGAAAAAGACAATACAAACATCATCATACCTATTTTCAGTTCATCCCTAAAATCCAAGAGCCTCTAGATGGCTAGGATTGCTTGATAATGAACTTCCTTCTCTTCCTGCAATAAAACTCTTGCTACTTAATGATGTGACCACTAGTATTTTCATTTGTTTTAGCATAGATTCTTAAAATTATAATTACATTCCACCCACTTTCTATATACTTTATGTATTATTAGTACTTCTCATTGGCATAGTACTATTGTAATGAGTTTGGAGTTTTTTAGTTAACTAGTTATTAATAATTTAGTTTTCAACCAATCATAAATAATATTTTAAAAAATTAAAAATAAATCAATTTTGTAAAGTCAACTTGTTAAATATTTATTATATGCTCTCCTTCTTTTCATTAATAATTTTTTTCATCATGTATATTTTTATATTAATTTATATATATAGGTTCTCCAAAATAATTATAACCTATAATATATAGGTATATAAGATAACCTATATTATTTTAGGTCTTTATTATATATAATATACAACCTATTTTAATATAGATGATATTAACTTATATATCTAACCTATATTAATATAGAATTTATACATATTATTTATATTTATATCTTATGTTATTGAAGGTAATATTTTGTAGGTAAATAAGTTAATCTACATTGTGTAGGTAATATATTAATTTATATTATACATTTATATTAAAATATATGATAAGTTATTTTATTTTGTAGGTTTTGCTTTAATCTATATTGATATATTAATATATATTATATAAATTATTATAATTTTATCTATTTATATTAAAATACATTATAGGTTATATATATTATAATTTATTGTATTTTAACCATCTATTTTTTTTATTTTAATTGAATCATTTATTTAATTTTCCAATTAATCTCATCCTTTTTCTTTTTTCTTTGGTTAAATTATTATTGTTTTAAGTTTTAGTATATTTTCCTTTATATCTTCCTTCATTTCTTTTAATAATTTTGGTAATTGTTTCTCAATCATTTTGTTATATAATTCATCTTTATAATTCTTAGTTATTTATTCATTGTTTGAGACATTTAACCTTTAACCTTTTTATCCATTTATTTTTGTTATATCATATTAAATTATATTATTCATTCTTTTGCTATGTTTTCATCATTTTTTCCCTATTTTCACTTTTACTTCATTTTTCAATTTCCTCCCTTCCTACCCTCTCCCACCACTTAACTCTTCTTAAGGTCATTTCTACAATCATATTCTTCATTATCCTCTTCCTATGATGAATCATTGTGTTAGGGTTAGGGTAAGGTCATTAGAGTTATTTATTCATTGTTTGAGACATTTAACTTTAACCTTTTTTGATCCATTTATTTGTGTTATATCATATTACTATATTATTCATTCTTCTATTATGTCTTCATCATTTTTTCACCTATTTTCACTTTTACTTCATTTTTCAATCTCCTCTCTCCCTACCCTCCCCTACAACTTAACTCTTCTTAAGGTCATTTTTACAATCATATTCTTCATTATCCTCTTCCTAGAATGAATCATTTAATGTGGTTCGAAAAATAAATTCAAAATAGCATACATAGTTTAATGTAGAAGTGTTTACTCTATCATTCATGAACTTTGAAAAAATCATACCATCTATAATTATCGATTCGTTAATATTTAATAATTATTGATTTGAATGAAGAGATATAGTTGCACTGTAGTGCCCTCCATGATTCGCCCCTTCAGGATGTTTGTTAAATGTTGTTGTTTAATGATGAATTAAATAAATTATTAGATAAATCATATTGACAAATTGATTTGTATGTTGTTCTTGGACAATTAATTTATTAAAGTAAATTATTAAGTTATAAAGTATTATTTATAATTAAATATAAATATTTATTTTAATAAGGAATTAAAAGATGAGAAAATATTAAAATTAATATTAATTTCGAATCAAGGTAAATGATAAGAAAGAAAAGCAAATTAAAAGATGGAAAAAGTGAGTTCGAGCCCATGCATGGCTTTGAACTAGTTGCAAAATAGAAACTTGTCTTATTAAGTGATTATTGCTTGATTTTTGTTTTTAGAAAAAAATTGAATCACTTTCAGAGTTTTAATAATGATCATTTTTGGGAGGTTTCTCTTCTTTTCATTTTTAGTTTTCGAAGGGGAACTTGGTCAAGAAGAAATCCTTCTGAAGAATAATTGCATTCCATTGTTTGAGCTTGAAATAAAGTTGGAGTTTTGGAGAATTCGGGTTGAAAATTTGAAGGACTTGGTCTCGGTATCAAATTGTCATTTCAGCTAGCTTGGTTTCCAGGTTCCATTTCCTTCTAAATTTAGTTTCTCCTCTTGAATCAATGCATTAATGTCTCTATTGTTTGATAGCAAAACATTTCTTGTTATTCATTTTGAGTTGGTACACTCAATTGCTGAATGAAAACCACATTCCCTGAGGTATCTTGCTTAATTTCGTTTATTCTATCTCTCTTTCCCACCATGGCGTCGATTTGCTTTATCTCTGTATTGCAGCCCTACCCCTCATTTTTTGATTGTCTAATACCGAATATATTATGGTAGTGCGAGCCTATGTTTCAGATTGTTTCATTTTGCCTTGCCATGTACTCGCTAGAACTTGGCTGCTGCCATGTTATGAGCTGGTTTATGTTGAATTTTTGTTGGCTTCATTCATCGTGCTAGTAATGTTCCATGTTGTTTTCTTTTGATCACTGTATTCTCCTTGCTCTAAGGGTTTGAGTTTGTCAGAGATAGGAAGAATAAACTGGTGTTGTATTCTTTCATTCGCCCAACACTCCACTATATTCATTTTTTTCATTACATGGAAGTTTTCTAAAATATTTTACCCAATTCTATTCTAGGCATCGATGATCCCACATTTTATATTCATGTCGATGATTTTTCCACCTAGAAATTGCATTTGCATGAAAGTTTCTAAAATCCATTTCAACAAACCTATTTCGTGCTCAATCTTTAATCATTATATTCCATGAGGTGACATCGCTTTGAGGTATTATGTTTTGTAGATCACGTGCAATTTCTATGCTTCTATTTTATGTGTCATAAGGCATTTTGGTGGAGAAGTTTGAGCCTTGTCTATGCTTCCAATTTTTGCTTACCCTTTTTAAAGTTTTCCCTTATGGCTAGCTGATCGGCGCGTGCTCAGGGAGCGAAATCAACTTCACACTTGTTAATCACCTCGCTGACTATCTTTCGAGCTTATTTTTTTAGATTGTATCATTTAGTAATGTCGACATTTTTCCTTATGATCTTGGTCAATTTTCTTGAGATTTTGCATGATACATAAGCGTTGATGTAGATAGTTGAGGCGTCCCTTTAAATTCGTAGAAACCAGATCTTCTAGTATTCAATTTCACAGCTAGAAATTCAATTCTTATTTGATGGCATTTAATTTTATTTATATGGAAATTTGAAATGATGAATCAGGTAATATTTACCTCACTGTTATTTGATTTAATTAGATAGAAGACAACTTTATATCTTTAATATAAACCTATATTAATATATATATGTAAGTATATAAATATATATCGATATTTGGATATACATTTAAATATATGTACATATTTATATATGTATATGTATATTTGAGTATATATAGTTAGATGTTAGGAAATTTTTTATAAAAGATATAAGAAAAGATTCAATGTGTGTTTCTCTGCCCAAATCTTGTATTTTGTGTTCTTTCTTAATATGAGTCTGATAGCATCATAATAGAAACTAAATTATGTGTATAGAATTTTATGACTAGTTATTTATGTAATTTTGTATATTTAGCCTCTTATATAATAAAACAACAGTTTGTGATAAATCATATATATATGTGTGTGTGTGTGTTTATATAGGGGTTGTCATTTGACAAATTTGAAATATGGAAACTTGCTTTCTGATTTTATCCATAGATATATGTGTAATAGAACTGTATGTAATTTTCATACCACCTTTGATATTGGAACATTATTATACATGTATAAAAATAAGTGTGTTTTTTTATTTAACTGATTAGAGAAGAACATGTTTGTCATTTCAATGAATGATATTGTAGCTAAAGAATTTTAGAAATTTTAAGGAAGATGGTATATTATGTAAATTTGATATTTAGGGATTTGATGACCTTATTATTTTGAGACATTCCTCTCCTTCTTTGTACTAGTTTTGTGTTGAGTCTTTATACGATTGATTATTATGAGCCCTTGTAATGTGTCAATTTTGGAGAGGGATGTTTGTTTCACGTTGGATTTTCATATTTGGTTCTTGTGAAACTTTTGATCTTAATTCTTGTATTGAGCTCATGTGATGTGTAATCTTGCACTATTTTTTAGCTTTATGATGTGGCCTTTGTGCGAGAAGGTTCATGCCTCGTGTATGTATATGGTTTTGTGATATTGGTTATGGTTTAAAGTGTGATTCAATGAGCCAAAGTGGTTTAAGGTTGGCTTCTAGAGGTAGGGGGAGTATTATTTGGATGATTTTGTATGGGGTCTGGGGATTAGGTGAGATAACTAGGACAACCTAGGATGGGGGTCGGGGTCTAGAAAGATCTATCAGGACAACCCATATCAAGCCATGAGTGTTGCATAAGTTTCATGTTGTTTCACATGATAGTGGTTGGTGTTTTGAGATTGTGTACAAGAGAGTATCTAGCCTTGGACTATTGAATTAATATCTTGGTTGTGATTTGTGAGAAATAGGGTCCATGTTTTGCTCTGCATATGTGTTTCTTGTGGTTTTGTTAGTGTGCACGTTGGTTATACCCTGTTTTGTTGAATTAGGACTTCTAGATGCAAGCTGGGGGAGTGGCTATCAATGGGGGTCGAATCCCAAAGTGGTGACTTCGAAAACCCATTGGGAGTTTCTTAATTAAGTGATAACCTAAATAATGAATTGGGATGGGATAGGTAACTGTCACATAAAAAGATAATTGAATTCTGCACTCATGTCTATAGTGCTTGTTTAGGCTAAGGATGGAGTGAGAAGGCCTAGTTGGCAAAGTCAACTTCCTTTTCCTCACGAAAGGATTCTTGACTCTGCATGTGTCACCCTATGGGGTCAGGTCCCAGTGGGAGGAATGTTGAATAACCATAGATGGGGGTTAGGTCCTAGTGAGAGGAATGTCGAACAACCCATGCCAGTACCATGCAATGACACTCTTCCCTACTGTAGTCTAGGATTTCATTGTCGAGTGTTTCCCCTTGGTTGTTTGCATGCCCTTGGAAGCAATGTCACTGTTATGTGATGTTTTGTGTACCTTATATGTTGGGTCAGGTTAGCCTTGTCTGCTTGGTTGCTTGTATGGTGAGACCTTATTGTCATCTCCTAGTATGGGGGGTGGACCTTAGGGTTCCACATGGTTAGGTGGAACGTGCTATGCACTCTATTGGGTTCCTAGTCGAAGTTTGTGATACATGGATTTGTACCATTTGTAGTGGTTCTAGAGCTTTACTAGATTTGGAGATAATATTGATGTTATGTATTATATTCATTCAATTGTATCTCATTATTTAATTGGTGAATCATTCCCACTATTGTAAGGGAAGCTTGATGTAATCTTGTAAACAGTGCAATGATCTGCCCCTTATATGGGTAGTTGTAAAAGTGCTAGTTGGTTCATAACATATGATCTTTAATGGTGTTGTATCTGTGGAAATATATATATATATATATATATATATATATATATATATATATAATGCAATGCATTTTACTTGAACTCTTGTTGTTAGTTATTTTATGATGTATGTTGAGATTGGATAATTGATATGTTCGTAATGTAGTCATGTTACCCTAAATGACATATTGAGAGCATATGTACGTGTAGTTTACACTCTATATAATTGATAGTATGATATATACGTTGATTCACTTTTTAAAAAAAATTCATAATTGTTAGTTAGATGTGTTGCCCTTGGGGTTTTGTGGCGGGACGTTACATGCACTTGTAATAAATAATTATTCTAAAATATATAACAATTTTATATTAATAATAAGTGAAGAAACATTGCCAACATGTAATATCTAACTTTTAATATTTTTAGTATACATTATATTTATTTTATTTATAAAATTTATTTAATATATAATAATTCGTAATGAATATTAATTAAATATGTTATTTATTTAAAAGTTAGTGATAAAAATTAGGTTTATAGTTATGGATAGTGTTATGATCATAGTTAGGGTTAGCGATAGGTCTAAAATTAAGATAATAGTTTAAAATTTATTACATTAGGGTTAGAGTTAGGGATATGGTTAGGGTTAGGGATAAAATTAGAGTTAAGGTATGAGTTAGGGTTAGGGTTAGGTCATTAAAATAATTAATTGACAATACTAAAGCTCTATAATTAACAAAACTTACATTTATTTTTATCCACATTAATAAAACTTACATTTATTTTTTATCAAATTTAAAAAACAATAATTACAATACTATTAAGACAAGTACTAGCCAGTGGCACTTGTTTTATTTTACTTTCAATACAAATATACACTCACATAATCAAATTTTTAGAATAAAATAAAAACAGAAACGCACTCTTTATTATTTGATCACGTAAGGTTGGGTAGTTGGTGTAGAGAAGACCCACTCATTGGTTTCCTCTACCCGCGTTTTATTCTCCATATCTTCACAACCATAATAAGTTGTTTTTTCATTTGCAGTGCTTAAACTGTCCATTTCCTCAAAACATTATTTTGTGGTCCACAAGTGACCATTTAGCACTATACATCTAAGTGTGGGTCAGATTTGAACTCATATTTTAAACTTTGATTTGTTGGTGGCTCATATCAAATCATACTCACTTCTCAAGAAGATCTATCGATTAGTGAGATTTAAGATAGCCTATTTAAATAAATCAAAATTTAAAATGTGATATTTAAATCAAACCATTTACATTCTCAAACACCAAAGATTTGACGGATAAGATTTACATCTTTACCTATAGCTAATCGACTGTGTCGCTATTTTTTTTTGCAATGATTTTTAATATTAGATTTGGACTGTTAGCACGGAGGTTTGAACATCTTTTAAGTTAAGATGTAGGACGTTTTTCTGTTTGGGTTAATTGATGACGAAGGCTCTGAGACCAGTGATGATGGTATTCTTAACCAAGGTTCGCACCAGTTTTCTAGCTGTAATTAAGTTTTGGAATGGATGCGTGAAGGACACTCAGATGAAATAAATTATTATTATTTTTTTCTTTCTAAAATTACGTTTGCAGAAGTTTTATTGCTACAATTGAGTTTTGGAATAGATGCTCAATGAAGGACACGCAGATGAAATTATCTCTTTTAACTTTGGTTGGGATCACAAATTATCTTTTGCATTATAGTACCTTTCTCTCCTGATTGTTTCCCTTATGTCCACTCACTTACTTTTGTCCCTCATAGACATTTATATAGTATGTTTCCTTTGTACTGCTTTGAGCGAGAAGTTGGCTTTTACTGATTGTAAGCTAAGTAGTTATCAAAATCAATTTTTACAAATCTTTACTTTTGGCTGTCTATACGGAGCATCTCACGTAGATGCAGAACAAAACTGTTATACATGCGAAAAGAGTAAGTTTTTTGTTTACTTTCTGTAGTGCAAGAACGTTCACGTTCCTATTATTTTTAGTCTTTGCTGTGTTCCTCGGTCCTTATTTTCTAATTCAATTCTTAGGCATGAGCTTCCAAACCTACTTGACTTTTTCTAGTGTATTCTTTATCTGCTAATTCTTAGGCAAGCTCTCTCTGACCCCGCCCAGTCAAGTTTTCAATTCAAAGCACTACCGACATCTACACTCTCCAATTGTCCGCCTGAATACCAACTGTTTAGCACGCAGGCCTGACGAATATCTTATCTGATGGTGCAATCATTCATGCCAAACTGTTATCCACTCATCCATTCAACGACTACCTTTCACCGGGTGTCATGGGTGCACTACAAACGGATTCCCTCCAAGTCAACAAGTTGCCATCCTTGCAGGTGAAGGAAGAGCCTAACATTTTTTCATCGAACATTCCAGCACTCTGATCAGCGTATGTAGTCGATCTTCAAGCAGCTGTTCCTCCTTCGCTAATATTTCTCATATCTCTCCCATCTTCCATTGCATCATACTTCTACGTCCCCCTACACTGCAAGTGGCATGATCGTGCGGCTTACCTTCTTACTTAAATATGGGCTCATTCCCTCATGTGAATATCTTTTGGCTCATTAAGTAATCTAATTGTCTCTATGTCTGTTGCTTATTATCTTGTCGCTGGAAGGGTCCTCGGACTCAACGTGCCTCTATGCTTTTTGCATGCTCATAGTCTTTAGATGGCCATGGTTTAAAAATGTCATTGTGAGTGTATGTTCTATAATTATAGTTTATTTCGTTCGAATTAGTCTCCACCATATAGAAGGTTGAGTTAATTCATTCATTATTTTTTTTATAAAAATTGGATATATATATATATATATTTATATTTATATACTTTCAATTAAATGATTATAATATGTTGATTAAGGGTAATTTAAATTAAAACATATACTTTAGTTTAGTCAAAAGTAAGGAGATTTCATTAGTCAAAGTAATCTAAGGGTTGAACGTAGTTCAATTGTATCTTCAAGGTTTGAACATTGGTGGATGGCATAATTAAGGAATGTATTATCGTCTTTGTCAATTGTGCTCGATCAATTGAGAAAATATTGAATTTTGAAGTCAAATTGTTTTGTTTTGTGTCACATTGCCTCTTTAACTATTTTTTTCTTCAACCTTATCCTTCTTTTTCTCTCTTTTGTCTAGATTAAAGTAGATTGTCTTTATGATAAGAGTGAATTTTGAAAGATGAAAAAATTGATTTGTTTGTCACATTACCTCTTTCACTTTTGTTTTTTTCAACCTTATATTTTTTTATTCATTTTCTCTCTTTTGTTTACATTAATGTAGGTTGCATCTTTGATAAAATTTTGCATTAGAAAGACAAGAAAATTTGACTTTTTTTGTGGCACATTGCCCCTTTTACTTTTGTTTTATTGAATATCATCCCTCATTTATCATGTTCTCCCTTACTTCTCGATTAAAGTAGATTAATACAAAAAATGCATTGTTATGTTCGAATTTTTAAATTAGAACTAGTTTTACTAGTTAGTATTTCCACACAAAATATTTGACCTTCTATAGAGATTCTCATCACATTTTGAAAAACATAGTTGAATATGACAAGTTTTCAAGATGTTAGAGTTCTAAAAATTACCAATAGCCTCAACATGAATGTAATCACCTTTAATAACCCTAATCAAGGATGCTCAATATTTAAATTTAATTTCACTTCATGCAATACCAATGATTAGATATTATTTCAAATCAAGTCTATGCTTAAAAAAAAATGAAAAAGTGAAGTAAATCCTTTCAAGTGAACACACAATAATTATTTATTCCTCTTATTGCAATGGAATATCACACTTGCAATCAATTTAGTTTTCAAAACAATAACAGTGATATGATTATCAAAAGTATAATGAATTCATAGCAAAGAGGGTGCCATAGAACTCACCATTGAATTGCAATATTGAGGTGCTAAGAGAGTTCTTACTAATGCAAACAAATATGCATCAATAGGAGCCACCCAAAC
>VDFB02093251.1:0-23164 GCA_007258455.2 Sequoia sempervirens
GATTTATCAACTTTTTTTCTATGCTCTACATCTATTACCATCCAACCCTGGCCTTGTCTTTGGGATCCCAAAGGACCACCTTCATAACCCATTTTTTTAGTTGTGGCTACTCCTGTAGTATATGCTTCTTTTGTGGCCTCACTTAAACCAAGTTTGAAATTGACATGGATTTCTTCTTCCCTATCATCATTAGATTCATCATCACTTTCTTTATCTTCTCATTCATCTGGATGCTCTACATTCCACAATTTCTTAAACTCGGGATCTTCTTTGTTATCTCCATACTCTGCAAGAGCTCTTGGATCACCTAGCTCCTTCCTCATAGACCAAAAGGCAATAATTTTTTATTGTGAGCAATCTTTACCTATAACTTCCTTCTCTAGAGAATTTGGAATTTTTACTCTACTAGATGGTTTATCACTTTTTTCATAAAAATTGTTGTACCTCTTGATTGTCTTTCGATGCAATGCCATAATTTCTACTAACAATTGTTCAAAAGAAATACCATTCTCAATAGCACTTTTCTCCATTGCAATTTTGACCTCATCCCAAGAATCCTTGTTTCTCAAGTTTTCAAGTAAGGGTTTACTTTGATGTTGAATTCTACTTGCAACATTCTTATTGAGCACAAACATTGATTTAATGGTGTCACATGGATCATACTGCCAGTGACAAATAGCATCAAAATAAAAAAAAATGAAAAAATATTATGTGCTACACTAAATTATTTTCTCTCGAATGTGAACCACATGAAAAAGGTAAAGAAGGAAATAAGGTCTTCTTTTGTTGACTGACATTGAAGTGTAGTTCATCATTACTCTACATCTTCCTTACATTTTCCAAAGCAAAAACCCTTTCTATCACATGTATTGGAAGTTTACATGGTTTTACTCCCAATCCATAAAATCTTAGCACAGTAAATTCTTCCATTAAGTACCAATCAGCCAATTGTATTTATTTTCCTAGTTGAATTCAATTTCTACATGACATAGGCAATCTAGGCATTGGAGTATTTGTAATTGCTTGATGCAATGGAGCCAAAAATTAGTCTATGAAATGATTGTAGTTCCTTCGAGAACCACACATCCTTATCACAGTTTTCCATTCAAGATATTGGATCCATTTTCTTTTCCTCAGCATTACTATAGGGTTGAATCTAAAGCTTGTTGGTCTAAAACATTCCTCTAAATTTGAATAGAAAAATATAGCACAAGTAGGTTGTGAACCTAAATGTCTTGGTGGAACCTCCTTTAATCATTAAAAATTGTTTATGCATGGATTTTACAATGTGCCCAATAAAATTATATTTGACATGTGGAACACCACAATGGATATTATATACCATTTCAAGGAGGCTTGCACCCACTTCCAAATTGCTATCCAGTCTGAGGTAAAATGCTAGCATGGAAATAGTATCTTGAACCCATGGTTTAAAAATATCCAAACCATAAGGAGGATTATGATCACTTTTCAATTTTTTTCTATCCTGGACCATTTTATTTAAGATTAAAGAATTTTTCTCCATTTCAGCCACTACTCCATAATCACTAGCATTATTTTCTAGGTCAATGTGGACTTTTCCAAATTCTTTGATTGTAAACCCTAACACTTTTCCAAGTTCTTCTGCATTAATAGATAACAATTATTCTTTTCTATCTTTATTAACAATTGCTCTTTTGCTATCATCATAATTTTTGACACATACCATGATAAATTCTGGGCAAGGGAAAACCTCATGTAACATCATGTGCCCTAATCTAGTTACCCACAGTGCACTAATACTATTAACTTGCATTTTCTTCGCAGACTTATTCTGAGATGAAAATCTAAGTTCTGAGGTAGGCCTACCATAGTTTTCAGGATCATAAATATCATGGAATTCATCAGTGAAACTTGAGGTTTTAAGCAATTTTGCATAATGTATTTTTTTATCCAACATTTCACTAGAGGTACTACTAGTAGACATGCTTATACAATGTGAAACTATGAATTCCCTATTAGTCCTTAATTTTTCTTAATTCTTAAGTCTCTTAACCCTAAACCCAAACTTCAAAGTTTGACAAAATAAGATTTTAAGAAACGTTAAACGATGAAACGTAGCCGTGGGAATTCTTTCACTTACTTGGATTTTGATTCTTGAAAAGATTAATGCTGACAGTCATGGAAACTGGGTTACTAGAATGGCTTTGTTGGAAGTGGAACTGTGGAACCCATAACAAGGTGGTGCACTGTAATGAGCAAACTAAAGACTAAAATCTCCATGTGTGCTAACCCTCTCACTTAAAAATAAAATCACTTAGTAGTAGAAAGTGCTTTTTCTGAACATTAAAGTGAATGAAACTGAAACATCTACGTGTTGCTTCTGGACTACACAATTATTACATGGCTAACAACATTTAAAACAAGCCATTAGTCCTGCATTGACAACAAATTCTAAACCATTGAGCTTTGTAAATCTAATGGTTATAGGGTGATTCTGGAGGTTTCAGTTTGCAACCCTAGGGCTCTGTGCATTTCATTCTGGAATGCAACTACAACCATACATCACATGTTCATCAAACGGTTGAGTAATTTATGATATAAATAATAAACATGTGTTTTAAAGTTGTTTTAACCTTTAATGTGCAAGGATTGACATCAAGGCCTTAATATTTATAAAATGAATTACAATGTCACATTAATAGCACTTAATGTTGTAAAGGACTTAATAAAATGAATTACAATGTCACATTAATAGCACAACTATTTATTTTATTACAACTGAATTACAATGTCACATGATTACATAGTACAAATACAAATGTATACGCAAGCGCCAAGCTTCTTTTGGACCGCTAGTGAAAATGTAAATGTAATACATGTTTCTTTGAAAATAAATGGGACTTGTCAAGTCAACCATGTGCTCTGAAAATAAACTCATGGGACTTGTTGGGTCAGCCATGGGCTATGAAAATAAATGCATGGGGAACGGGGGGCCAATCAAACTAGGGAAAGGGGAGCCGTGAAGATACAAAATGTACTTATCCCCTTTGAAAATCAGAGTCATGTAGAAGATGAGGGGTTGTAAAATTTCTCCCATCTTCTACTCACAGCTTCCATGCACTGGGAGAGCACTTATCTCCATCAGAGCTCTTCATCCTAGCTCAAAATATCTCTGAGAAGTTAGGTGAACCAAATCAACTTCTTTCCCATTCCACTCATTCTAAACTTGAAGGAAATTGGTCTTTTACATTGTAACTACATAACTGGAGGCAAGAGAATTTATAGTATCCCCAATAATACCACATCATCTTCTTCCTGAATCCTTATTAACCCTACAAAATGAAAACCTTTATGAAAATTCAAACATTACACTCAATAGTATAGCCTTTAGCCTTCAACGAATGGTTTTAGTTGTGCTCACTATCCTTATTTATGGGCTAATAGTTCCACCAATATTTCCACTACTAGCCTGGTCCTTGTGTACACCTCACATGTGTTGCATGTGAGGTTGGGTATAGTCATAATCACGATTCACACAAACCAAAAAACCAACTTAATCGATTCGTGTAACTTAAGCCTTACATTTACAATTTAAATGTTTAATTTGATTGACGTCTAGACTCTGACATCCTGGCTACATGCAAAATGTACCTCAAGCTAACAAGCTGTCAATTTTCAAAATCGCTAGTGCCACTCAAATGATATGAAATCATTACAAATTTTGTTTCACTAGATCACTGGTTTATTGACATCATCATCTACGATTCTATAGTAAATCGTGTAGTTTCAATATAAAGTTATTTATCAATCACTCTAGATGTCCATATGGCATTAATCTGAGCTATCGCTGGCAGTACCACAACCACACTTTCTTCAAAAACTAAGATATAGCATTAATTAGCAATGAGCCTAATGTCGCCACGTGTCTGCATCTAATGGTTCTAGTGTAATTCTGGAGGTTTCAATTTACAAATCTAGTGCTTCGGAGATATAATTCCATAATGCAACTATAAATTTCCATTGAAAATTCATCCAATGGTCGTGGTTATATTAATTTGTGCTAAAATCTAGCTACAGATATGGAATATCCTTCGCACATATGGAAGATTAATTTTTTTAAGCCCTAGTCCTACGTTCTTCCTAGGTGGTCCCTCTTTTAAAACAAGCTTTATGCATGTGCCTATTTCTGCCACTTAAGTTCTTCTATCATTCATCACCAAAATCCTTCAACCCATCGGGTTCATTACCGTGATGAGCGATGAGCCGTGATCTAGCCATGTGTCTTATCTAACAGTTCTAGTGTAATTCTAAAGGTTTCAATTCGCAAATCTAGTGCTTCAGAGATATAATTCCGGAATGCAACTACAATCGTCCATCGAAAATTCATCCAATGGTTGTGGTAATATTGATTTGCATTGACATCTTGCCACTAAAATTTTTTTATTAGTTTGAGATTATGCTAATTTTCCAATCTTTTTTCTTATTCATTTGAAAATAGGTTTAATTGGCCAATGAAAATATTTTTTTGGTTTGAAAAAAAATTTAATCGCCAACAATTTTTTTTCTTTGTTTTGAAAACAAGTTTAATTCGCCAATGAAAATATTTTATTGGTTTAAAAAGTGTTGCAATTCGCAAGGATTTTTCATATACTTCGAGCGATTAGAAAATATTCACCAATCAAGATTTTTTTCTCGAAAAAGGAAAAAATTTGCCACTAAAATTAATATTTTTATCAGGAAGTATACAAGATTCTCTAGGATTTTACACCTTCACCAAGGGTGGGGGGGTTTCTTAAAGTTTTCCTTGCCCTAAACCCTTAACCCTTAGACCCTAAAACTCCGCCCTCTGCACTCCTTAACCTCTCTACCTCCCTGCCCTCCTCCTCACCCCCCTCTCCCTCTCTCACAAGTCTCTCTCTCTCACTCCACTCCTTCTATCTCCTCTCCCCACCCCTCTACCCTAAAACCCTCATCATCCCTCTACCTCTACCTTTACACCTCAGCTATACCCTCTCTACCCTAAACCCTCAACCCTTAAACTTCTAAACCCTTAAACTCTCAACCCTAACACTTGCAAACCTCTACCCCTACCCTCAATTTCTACTCCTTGTCCCTCAACCCTATATACTCCTCTCATTATTCTATACATTGGACTCCCTCAACCCTAATCCATCAAACCTATACCTCTACCCTAAACCTTAGAACCTTTCTAGAATTGTTGGCCGTGCAAACCCCAGAGAACACACACATAATGCGAATAATTTTTTTTAAATAATAAAAGTAACATGTAATAACATTAAACCAAAATCACATAGCATAACACATAACATTAATACACTTGGTTCTCTGGGGCACGCGAGGTTACATCGCAACAACTAACCAGAAATAAGATAACGAATATAACATAACCATATAATTTATGAAAACCATATACAATGATACAACTGATAGCCATGATGCGAATATGGTAACATCACATAATTACATCCATGATAAATCTTTTAACAAGATCCAAATTAAACCTAACTATTACATCATTGAAATATTATTACATTACAATTTTCTTGATACATGAATTACATTGAATTTTCCAACATGGGGATTGATACAAGAATAATGAACATGAAGTACAATCGACACCGAACATCCTCGCGACCGCTGAAAGCTAAAGACAAGCATCACTGATGGGAACTCCAACAGTTAAGTGAGCACGCTCCACTCCAACCAAGGGAATACCATTTAAGGTAATCCTTCACCCCCTGCGTCGAGAGAGGTGACGAGGAAGTGAACCCGACCATGAATGTCAACCGACTCAACCACAATATGATATAAAACAAGTACAACTCCAAGCTTACAAAGAACAACCATCAAATTTACAAATCACATGACAAGATTAAGCCAAGAACCCATCACGATAACATGAAGTACTATCACTTAACAATCAAGAATCAATTCACAAGAATTAAGAGAAACATCATAAAGTGATAACATCCAGAGGCAACACCAACAAAGCACAAGGGTGTCAAGTGGAGAGTGTCATCGCATAGCTCTCATGGGATTATCCTGGCCCTTCCTCCAACTGAGGCGCCGGCACCCATCTATGGATATCCTGGCCCTTCCTCCTAACTGAGGCGCCGGCACCATAGGGTAGCTAATGCGGAGCCAATAGTCTCTCGTGAAGACGAGCCTATGACTATGCCGACCACGGCCTTCTTAGTCTATCACTAGTCTAGGGTAGCCCTAATGCATAGCCGAGGAATCCAAAGTTTTATTATCTTGTGTTTTTAAAACTACCCAACCCCCTAAATCTATTGTTTAGGTTATCACTTATTTACTACTCTTTTGAGGGTTATCCTGGCCCTTCCTCATCCGAGGCGTCGGCGCCCACGAAGAGCCACTCTCCCACCTATGACCCCTAACAAATCTCAAGTAGGCAAGGGTTGGATCAAATCATACAAAAATAATACTCGAATCCACACATGCGAGGTATTATTCCTCTCACGACAATCCATAACAACTATCATAAGAAACGCCCAACCCTTCCAAGCACAAATTACAAAGCTTCGAAACCAAAGGTGTAATCAATACGAAGACAACTCCAACAATAAACATGCCTCTGGACTAAGGTTAACATACGATAGGGTTCCCACGGGTCAACACAAAGCTATAAAAAAATACATATGACATAACAAGAAAATTCACATCACAATACAAGGTTTCACCAGTAAGTTTGTTTTCCATTCTCTGTTTAAATAACTCGCTATGGTTGTCTCCTACAATCACAGTTACCGACTAAATCTTGTCTATCACATTTGTTTAATCAAAACGATAAATTAACTAATGCCCAATAACAAAATTTACTTAATTATAACAAAATTACCCATTTAAAAAAAAAAACGAGACACAATCTAGATCCATACAATGTGATAAATTAACATTTAAAATTTAAATAACTATATTCCATTTTAAAATAAAATACCTAATAAATCATATTCTCAAATATATATCTGTGCATATATACAAAATAAATTAATTAATATCTAAATCTAATTAAACTCTAATTTCATTTTTGAAATAAAAAACAAATTAATTTATATTTTAAAATATATGCCACATATATATATATATATATTTAAAATAAAAACTAAACAAAATAAATAAATAAAACAAATAATAAAAAAAAAATTAAAACTAACCTACATGGGCCGTAGCCCCCAGTCTGCCCGCGCCAGTCTTATTGACTGCCGCGTGCAGCAGTCTTAAAGACTGCTGCGCACAGCAGTCAATAAGGACTGCTGTGTGCAGTGACGGCAGGGCCGAGGGCGAAGGTACGGCCTCGACCGTCCTTCTACCCTCCGCCATGTCCAATAATAACAAACTTAAAATTTTATTTATTATTATTTTTTTTAAATTAAAACAATAAATAAACAAACGAAAATATATGTTGAATAACCAATTTCGATTCCAGAACAAAAATTTAAAAAGACACTCACAGTCGTACGGCCGACGGCCGACGCTTAGAGTTAGAAGAAATATAAAAGATCCATATATATATTAATATATACATATAAATATATGTATATATATATATAAAAGAATATATATGTATATATATATATATGTATATATTATGTGTATATATCTAATTTGCATAAGTATAATAATCAGGGTGTAAAATACAAAATACCACATAGATCTTTCATAGATCAACATATTGAGACAATTTCAATTATATTTTCTTCAATTACTGAATCATTTTTCTTTTCTAAAAAAAAAACCTATTTTGATAAATGGTATGTTTCAGAATATCTGGGTTCTTGATTTGACAAAATTTAAATAGTATAATTTCTATGATTTTCTTTGTTTTCTAATCTAATAATTTGCTCTAGTTTTAGTTTTCAATAGAAGTTCTCTATGCACACCAAAAATTATTTTAATAAGATCTATTTTTCTTTTCAGAAACAAACAAAGAATAGAAAAGGTACGAGAAGAAAAACTACGAGAGGAACCTGGAGTCCAATGCAAATTTGAAGATGCCCTCGAATCCGATTCCAATCCGTAGTCCAGAACGAACTCAACAATCCCTGGAGCACTTCAGCTTTCTGTTCTTCTGTGTGTGTCTCAGCTTCTCAAAAATTCATGATTAAATAAAATATATTCCTCCTCTCTTCAAAGCTCTCCAAAAATCCCCCAATTAAAAAGGAAAATCAATTCTTTAAAAGCGCTTTTTACTTGTCTGTATTCTTATTGGCTCACACAATCTTTTCACATTTCTTTTTTATTTGTTTTATTGCTTTAATTCTATTTTTACCACTTTCTTGCACATCACATTTTCTATTTAATTAAATAAATTATTCTAATAATTATCCCCACCTGATAATTAATTAAAATAATTAAAATACCTTTAATATTTAATTATCATTTAATCAAAACACATGACTTTATAAAAATCAAATAAAACATTTAAATATTTTCATACAAATAAATCAACATTAAAATACACAATTATTATTCCCATTTAATTAACTAATTCACAACTTATAAAATATCAACATCAATTAAATAATCATAACTTATAAAATACCACATTAATCAAAATATGACAACACACAAAACACAAGCCACAAATGACGACAAATTCACAAAATAAACAATACCAGACAAATGAGACGATCTGACATCATGGGACGGGAGGACTTCATCGTCACCTCTGTTTCAACATTAAACCGTTGGGTTATTGGTGCTCGCCCTGTCCTGCCGAAGCAGGTGGAATCAAGACTTATACCTGCAAATCCTGCATACAAACGAAGTTGTGTACATGTGCATACATATATATATAATCATCAAAGCATTAAATCGAAGTACTGCATTGTGAGAAGGAATCGCAACATAGCAGGGCACTCGCGAACGAGTGATGCCATATTGTCCTTCATCACACCTATTCTAACAATTATAATCTATCTGATAAAATAACATTTCTAAACTAACAATTTCATCTCATGACATAATTCATTAAATCATTGCATTATAATATAATTCTAAAAATCAACTAATATAACCAACCATATTGTCATACAAAATAATCATGTCCATAGTGAAACAATAGCATCATCTAACGTCTAACTAACCAAATCAAACAATATCATCATCATCACAAGTAGCAAACAACCGCATAGCAAAGATACTAAATCCTACCAGCAAGAGGAGGGGTATTACATGGAAGGCCTCTCATTTATATAATTTGATGAGGAAATCAAGGGCCAAGATGGATTAGTTAATGGATGGCTAGAATTGAATAAGGATTAGGGTTAGGATCAAAGTTGTAGTCATGTGAAGTGTCACATGAGGGATAAGTGCTAGGTTTAGGATGTGCATTAGGGAAACATCCTTATGTGGATGGAGGTGGGATTGAAGAGTGTGATATTAAATGAAGGGATGAGATGGAAAGTTAGTTTTACTTTTGTTAAGTGTCTAGATTCAATGAATCTAGACAAGGAGTTAGTTAGACATATGAAGGGGACACTTGTCACTGAGGAAAAATCTAGATTATGATACATGTGAACAAGATAAAGGGATAGATTAAATTGATAAGGATGGAGGAATAAAATTAAATTAAATAATAGAATAAAATGTGATGGGGATTAAATATCCTAAATTAATTAATTAATTGAGAATTAATTAATTAATTTAGTTGGAGGATTTTGGGATAAGGCTAGAATTAATTAAGTAAATATAAAATTTATTTAATTAAAAGTGAGGGATAAGGGAAAAGGTTGAGTTAATTAATTAAATATTAGGAGAGGTAAAGTCAAGTGTGGTTAGATTAAGGTCACATATAAAGTTTCTACATTTTTTCCCTCTTTGAGATGATGTTGCAACCAAGATAAAGAATAATAAAACATAGTGGGTAGGCAAGGGATAAGGGCTAGAAGCATGATGCCTAGTCATTAGTGAGGATGAGGAAGGACAATGGGGGGATGAGGATAGAGGAATGGATGAGAACCAATGGTAAGGGAAACCCAAGGCATGATAAAAGGATGGAAGGATAGGAGGATTTCTTGAATAGGAGATGGGGGATTAAGTGGATGGATGATAGGTGATGGGAGATAAGAGGATGGGAGGATGAATGACGGGAGGATGGAGCACCAAGGACTATATTTCAAAAGAGAAATATGCCCCACACTAGGGAGAGTATAATGAAGGATTTGAAAAAAATAGATTTTGTATTGTAATAACATGGAAAAATTTTACAATCCAATATTAGAAAAGTAATAATGAATAAAATTTTACTTTTTAAAAATGATAAAAAATTAGTAATACTAGATCAAATTTTTTTATAATTATTCTATTTAATTTCAAGCAAAGATAAATTAATAATTTAAAATTATTATTTATTATAAATATTCTAATAAAAAAGGGTGACATTTTTTTTAATTCTATCTATTAATCTCAAAAACTTTAAAACATGAACAAAATCTTAGTTACTAATGATACTCATTTTCAAATAAATCAAAACATTCTTTTAGCACACACTACAATGAAAATAAACTAACACACATATTTTAATAGGTCAAATTTCCTTCATAATTAATATGGTTAATTTCATGAAAAAATAAATTAATAATTTGAAAATATTATTTATTACAAATGATCTTACATAATCATAAAAAAAATATAAATATTTTTTTATATAAAATGGTGAAAACTTTTCAAAACTTTGTGACATGTTTTAAAATTTTATCAAATAATCTCAAAAGCTTTAAAACATAACACAATCTCAATTACTCACTCATGATATTCATTTTGGAATAAACTAGAATTAATTTATTTTTTATTACACACTACCACCATAAATATGGGCCACAACACAAATCTTAAGTACATATTTATGATAGGATTTTGGAAGCAAAGGTTAATTAACTTTATTGATTCATCCTACAAGAAGATAATAGATTAAACTAGCACTTGACTTGAAAGAAGTGCAATTTTTATGTCGATTATAATTTATAGAATGTCTTTTAAATTTGACAAGTCTATAGCTTAATTTATAAGTGCTCTATTAAAAAATGATACAACATCAAAAGTTTCTATTGATTGATTGATTAATTAATTAATTATAGTATTGATGCAACATTAGTTGGTGAGTCTTTGCATGAGTTGTTGTAGCAATCTTTGATGTCATGTCTATGTTGAACATTGATTTTTGTTTACTATAGAATTAGGGACATTGAAAATAATTTAGATGCTTCTACAACTACTAGTAATATAAAACTAGGGTAGTGAAGGAAGTGTAACCTTACAATTAATGTTTATGTTATACATAAAATAGTATCTAAAATTGTCAATCATAAACATAGTCTTGAAATAGAAAAAGTAAATTTACAAATTATTAGTTGATCATAAAAAGACATTAGCAACTCCAAAAAGATGAGTTTTTTGAGAATTTTTTAAAGTCTAAAATGTTTCCATCACATGGTAGTTCATGTAGCAACATGTAGAAGGAAGAGATGCTTTAAAAGATAAATTTCCAATCTATTTTCAAACAATTTTCAAAAGATGAAAAAACAATTAAAATTGTATTATCAAATACCTAACACATTGAGTATTACATGATATTATTAAACATTAACACCTTTCAAATCATACACATTTTATCTATATTCTTCAATGTTGATGTTGAAACTTAGAAGACTTGTGATAAAACCTTAACTACAAGGTTTGATTGGTAGTGAAATCCATGAGCAATATCAATAATAATAGCTGGCATGCATTCTCCCTCTCACCCCACTCACAAGTTCCTATAGTCAAGCTCAATAAGATTTTCTAATAAGTCATAATTTCAATGATGATTGTGGATGATGAAAATGTGAATCATAAAATGCAATCAACATACAAACTCACTCTCACAATCACACAAAATGGACAAAGTTTGCAAAAAAAATTATGAAACCCCACCATAATAAAAAAAAATTATCTAAACAAGATTCTTGAATAATAAACCCAAAAGTAGCATCCACTTCATAGTTTAGTTAAGCCCACCTAGCTTTTTCACCAAGTAATTAAAAAGAAAATTAACTTTTTCTAAAGCTGTTCGAACTCCTTTTTTAATCTGTTTACTACTTTGTTGCATCCACAAATTGAAAGGGGTTCACCTTGTCAAAGCAATTTCACTTAATTTTAAGTTGAACAACCTTAAAATGTTGAGAATCTAATGTAAGCCATATTATCTTGGCACAAAATATGCACATGTAGAAGAAGGTGATTAACAAAATACATTACAACTATGATTAAAATGATAGCCCATAAAATGAGCAATAAGACACTGAGCTCAAAAGGAATAGTCAATAACAACCATGTGTATCATTTGTGCATCAATTATCAACTATTTCCATTTAGCACTAATAAGTAGAGTTAACTTCAAGCAACTTGGAGTGGTATAAATAAAATGATCCAGCATTATATTTCCATTCAAGATGACGATTGCATGGAAGTTTTTTATAATAATATGAATTTAATCTTGATTTTTTAAGACATCTACATGAACAAGACCACAACAAACATTCAAATATTGGGATTTAGTGAAGCACTACAAATTCCAAACATGTGCCTTGAGGATAACTTTAGTATTTCAACACATGAAAACAAATATTGAATGAGATATAGACATAATTAGAATAAGTAGGTAACAAGACAATAATAAAAATTAAAAGTTATGAACACATGATAAAATTCCTATATCCAATAATAAACGTGCAAGTTCAACATTCATGCTAGAAAAACTTAATGCACAAAAACCATTATGAAATTTATAGAATGCCTGAATGTTAGATATTAAAGTATTTTGACCTTGGGAAACTTACAAAATGCTTTCAACTATTGACACTAACAAAAACCAACTCAATTGAAATGTATTTTAGTTTATCTTTGAAGTGTGCTCATACTACTACTTCTCAAAACAAAGAATCCACAATGAAAGTAAATGGGTGTCAAGAAATTTTAAAAAAATCATTCAAAGGAATTTTCACAATAAATCCTTCCGTAAGGTTCAAAAAGTACTTAATTATTTTGAGCCCACTATTCCAAAAAGCATTTTGAATAATAAAACATGGAAGCTCCAAAAAGATATGATGGACATTTTCACCAATGTTATCTTCACTGCTCATTCTTTTCATGTAAGGAGATAATTAAACTTCATAAGTTTTGGCATCCCTGTTTGGGGTATGAGAGTTAAAGATATTGGTCAATAAGGAATAGATAATAAACAATTATATTGCAAATTACACACACATTAAAAAAATTGTATGCATTGAACATATGTGTAGGTTCCACATGCACAAAAGAGAAATTTAATGAATTATAAGTTGTAGACACGTGAAATTAGCATTATGCACTTATTTCATATCCATCCCCTCATTCATAAATCAAATTCACATTAATCCACTCATTAGGTAAATCAGGTTCATTTAATCTCTAAGGATTATCCACTTAAATTGAATAAATTAACTTTATTTAATTTAGGCCTATCTTTCCCTCTTTGATTAAATAAATCAAGACTTTATTTAATTAAATCCCAAAAGTCATATTTCTCCCTCTTGATTTAAATAAATCAAAATATTCCAGTCAAATAGGTCAAAATCAAGTAATCATCACCTAAGCTAATATAATCCTAAATAATCTAATCTAATGCATGTCACATCCTCTAGCTTTTCCCACTTGCACCAATAAATCAATTTATTGATTTAAAATTAAATCAGCATTTTTCATCAACATGGCATCTATGAGGAATATTCCCTCAAATTTGAATTCAAAAGCAAGTTGAAATGTACATCCAACAAGGAATAAATAATAGGTCTTACATGTCCCTTGTACAAGTCAAACTCAACATTTACTCTCAAATTCAAATTTGAAATGCCCCTCTCTTGGGCATATTGGCCAAAACTTGCACTTTCCTCAACCTATGACAAGTTGACACATGGCCACTTTTCATTGGCTTGTTTTTGATCCCATATTGCTCTCTCATAAGCACTCTTAGCATTTGAGAATCTACAAATAGAGACATCATTCTTCAAACAAATCCTCCACAACTCCACAACCTCAAGCATAAATGCACCATTTTCATTTGAATCCATATCATCTTATCATTCCATATCATTCTTCATATCATATTCAAATCATCTTCATCATGGAGTTTAGCAAAGGATTGGGAAAGGGCTATTTTCCAAAATAGCACAAATCCAATATGAGATAGAGTTTGATTCTTGCTTCCTTATGCTTTCACTTAGTTCATTTGATATTTTGTTATTTTGATTGCATTATGAAACATGATTTAGTATTTCATAGGAGTTTCTTAGCTTGGTTTTACTTCATTTGCTAATAACTCTAATGTCTTTTTGATATTTGAGGTAAATATAGATTTAGAAACCACATAATGGTGCTAAAAGGAGGGCTCATTGGTCTCATGTTTGAAGATGTTTTCTCTAGATTAGTTTTCTAAGAATGTTTCTTCAGTTTACATTCTTGTTTGTTGACAAAGAAAATAAACTTACAGCAAACTAGTCTCTCGATCTTCTTACATACGATTATAACACATGTTTTGGCTAAATATTGGAAGTTTAGTTTTCTTAGTAGTATATTTACATTCAACTCTTTGAATCAATTTTGAGTACTATGGGTAGAACGTGACTTTTGGTTTTTCACTCAAAGTATTTTGAAATTTGTTGATTCATAAACAATAAATCATCACTTCCAGATATGTGCTAATCTTGGTCAATAACACTAAAACAACGTTTCAACATATTATGATTATAGGTAGTGAGTATTTTATCTCTAAGGCATGATTTATGTTGTATCTACTTTTGTTCATTCATTTATGATTTATGTTGTGAGTATTTTAGTCGATAGCATGTCTCCTTTTTCTTTCTTTTTATCCTTTTTTTCTTTATGATTGATGTGTGTGTTTAATGTTGAATGCATTTATCAACATTATACCTGTCGATGGCTGTCAGGATATTTGAATTGTGACCTCTAGAATTTGAACATCATCATTCACTCAATTCAAAAGCTTTTATCTATTGGTTTTCTTTTTACACTTGCCAATGGTATTTTCTTGAGGATTTCAAATGCCTCTTATTGTGCAGACCATGAGTTAATTTATTTTTCAGGTATTCTAACAAAAAGTAAATAGATAGGCATCATCTTTCAAGCAACTAGCAAATATCTCCCTTTCATTATGCGTTGATGGGTGTCCCTACCAATCACCCATGCCCTGTTCTAAGGAATATAGCTTTATGTCTGTCTGTGTGCATTGTCTATATGCCCAATCTCAATTGTCATGAAAAGTAATAGTGTGTGCCTTAAATGAGGAGTGATAGTGTGGGCTTTAAATTTTTTATGAGTAGTTAACAACATACTCTCAAGTCACCAATCATATAGTTTATTTGACTCCAATCGTATAGTTTATGTGATTGATGTTGAAGTGACGTGCATTATCCTTGAAGACATTAAATTTCTATTTGTTGTTATAGGGAAAATTACCTAGATGGTAAAGAGATTTCTTTATTGCTTGTTTCTCTACAATGAAGAATAAAAGGAAGTGTGCAATGTCCTCTCTTGTATGACTGCTCGACTCAAATCACATCCTCCACCGCCATCATATTCCTCTGATTGTTCACTTTATAATACTTTATTATTGTTAGTTGTTGTTGTTTCATGACTCTCCTTTATTTTTTGCTCTTACCAAGATGCCTTGATATTATAGAAGTCTTTTCTTGAACGATATTATAGGCTTCAACAATTTTTGCTTCCAAAACTAATGCTTGTTGGTTATCCATGGTCAAAAAAGCTAAAGGTTGTTCTTTTAATGAATATTGTTGCATAAATCCCTTTTTCTTTCAATGGTAGATTGAGGGGACCTTGATTCAAAATGTTAGATTATCTTTCTTGTTTCCAAAACATGTATCGTTGTCTAAGAAGATTCTTTATTTGACATGTAGGTGAAAGAAGGAAGAAAAAGGAAAGTGTTGGTACACGAATATGTTAATATTGGCTACGTTTATTTATTTTGAATGCATACTTAGAAACAAATATTGGTAATTGCACTTCAACTTGCAGTAGTACGTTTTATATCACAAAGAATAAAAAACTTGGATAGGTGTGGGTGGACTACAACCTATAAGTTTGTGACCATTTAATGGATATTAGACTACCTACTACCCGTTGTCAAGGTAAAATGAATTCCTACATACAAAATGAAGCTGTGATTGATGGATGCAGTCAAATTTTTGCAGGCCTACATAACGTTAGAATAAGGTGAAGTAAATAAGGCACATGGAAATTGGGGTTTGCAAATTCTTTTTTCTCTTTGCAGCTATGGTTGAGATCATTTCTAGGGCCACCTAACACCTACCTTCTCTATTAGAGCCATCGACTCTCGGCATCATGAGCATAGGAACTTGCTATTAGACATCTTAGAAGGCATCTTACCATGACATTCATATAGGTTTTCTAAGACCACTATTTAGTCTATTGCACAGCCTTGATTCTTAGAATTTGCATCTCCTTTTAAAAGACAAGTAGCCTATTCTTCACTCTAGGCAAAAAATAGTGCTAGCATATAGGGCCTATGTGTTATGTGAGGAAAGGAACGGATGAATAGTAAGACTCCCATGGTCGTTGCATGTCAAGCATTGCATTGAATTCTAGAAGTTTCAAAAGTCTAAGAAGGGCCCAGTGGAAGGGTTGGTAATGCATTAACATTTAACTTGCACCACATAGCAATGGTAGTCATAGCACATTAAGTGAAGTTATATTCACTCTACGGTGGTGGTGGTGATGTCTAAATCCAATTGATACATTCCAACGTTTATATTGTGCAGTTTTTTTTAATATGATTGGTGTGATCTTGGGTCAAGCATTCATGGTAAAAATGATTTCTTAAGCATAAGTAGTGACCTGGAATAAATATTAAACACTTCTGTTCTTTAAATGATTGCTCAAATAACAATTGATGCCTCCTAATAGAAAAATCATTTTTTAATGACTCTTTATAAATCTTAATAAATGTTTTTTAAACCTAGGCACTCAAATCACTATTTCCCATAATGTTTACAAGAAGCACATTAAATTATTTTTATTTAAGTCTAAGAGAGCAAGGTTCTTATTAATGACTTTCTTTTTCTTCAAAATCATTGATCTAAAAAATCATTTTATTATTTGAAGTTAATGTTTGAGATGATTTTAACTTGATCTTCACATGATTTATGTTTTTTTATCTTGTAGGGATTTTCGTTTGTGCAAAGAGATTGCTAGAAGTGATCTTCAAAGAATCTTGGAGGAAATTTGAGCATTAAGCTTGTAGTTGATAAAACATTTTTTAATGCTTGGAGATTCCATCATATGCCTTAATTTTCTATTTTAGGCTAACTCATCTTTGTTTTTGGGCTTTAAAACGAACACTTCAAAAAGCTTTCCATTATCATTGCAAAGGAGATAAAATGAACTTTAGACAAACTAACTAGATTTTGTTGAAGATTAACAAATTGAAAAAAATATCTCACTTGTCTTTTGGTGCTTAAAAAGAACTCACATTTTTCTTTTTGGATTTAAAAATAACAATTGCAACTTTGTTTTCATGAAGGCTTACTTAAACTAAAGGCATTGGAAAAAGGACGTATGTGCTTCTCTCGTGCTTTATAGAGATCTTGAGAATCAAAAGGCCTTTTTCATGATTTTAGGGTAAGATAAAGAAATCACCTCCACATTTCAATTTGGGCTTAAAATTGAACAAAACACCTTGCGAGTGTGAATAAACTTATTGTGTGTGTTCTCCCTTTGTTTCTAAACAAGGGTCGATTGAACTATGAATAAGTTTATTCACTTTTGTCTATCTTAGAGGGTCTGCCTTGGGGAAAAAGTACTCACCCAAGGGAACGACTCAACTGGTAACACTCTAAAGCCAAGAGTATTTCCAATCAGGATATAAATGTGGGTATTGGAGTAAACGCCAATATCACATAGTTGATTTCGATGAGATGCATCCGAAAGGGGACTCTTGCCATATGGGTCAATCTCCACAAATGGAAATTTTGAAATAAAACCCTTGTTTGTAATGACCAACTGATCGATTCAACGAGTTATCAAAGTGGTGCATTGGAACTTAGATTCCAAGAAGTTACTTTCCATGTCCGATCTTGGTTAAAGTATAGAGGTTAAGACTTCATTCTTAACATACCTTTATCCTCTTTACTTGATTGCATGTAAAATCATCTCTTCTACTATGAAGGGCATGAGGCAAGCCCACCAAGAAAAACATACCAATTGAGCTAGGATGTTATATTGCTTATGAGTTAGTTTGAAAACACAGTGCTTTGATCGAAAACATTGGAAAACAAACATTCAACATGAGTACCAAATCTCAAACCCTTTAGGAGAAGCAAATATCCTTGAAAAAATTCACATGTTATTGCTTTCCCTTGGGATTCATATCCTTAGATGCTTCTAAGCATTTGGATTTCATCTCAATTTTCTCCTACTAAGGTCAACATTAGGAAACCTTTTCCTTGATTTCCTCAATTTCTGCATAATGCATTTTGTGGGATGAAAGAAAATTAGGAAATTGGACATTCAGTTGAAAACATAATCAAGAGTGTGTTTGTGGTAAAAAGAAACTATTAAGCAAAGATTAAATCAATTTGACCCCACATATGTGCTTGGCATCTTTTGGTCGTATGGTTTTCATGCAAAGATTGATCTTTTGATTTTGAATTACTTTTAGATAAAGGAATGTTCTTCACTATCTTGGTCTCGTAAACAAGTCCTTCCTAGGTTCATTTAGGATCAAATCAAACACTTCATCCAAATTCCAAACATTCATCATATCCATCCCACCAAAAAAATTTAGAGCTTTGGAAACATCATTATCTAGACTTGGGTACATCCTTAAATCAAATCAAAGTCATTTGTTTAGTTAGGTGTGTGGGAATGCATCCTTTGTCATACATTTAATTGAATTAGCAATCCTTTGAACAAGTTCATCCTAAAATCACATCCAACATCTTAGGGTTTACAAGTTCATTATCCAATCCAACCAATTAGAATCAAGCCCTAATTCTAGCATTCATCTAAAGTCCCTAAACGTTCAACACTCGTATCATTCACCCCTTTCTTCCTTCATCTCGTCATTGTTCCTAAGAACCTTAGAGGTCACTTTTACAACAAGGTCAAAACACAAGAAGAACATGGAATACAAAATTGTTGCATACATCATGAGTAATCCAAATCAATTTAACTTTCAAAGCCTTACAATGCTGGTCAATTATCAAAACTCACACTTATACAATCCATACATGGGATCATTACCTTTGACAAATGTCAATAGTACAACAAATGTGAGTATGCCCAAATCAAAGTTTGGGACACCTTTCCTGATGGTATATTTAAATCAAATCCCAAACTTACAAGTCTATCCACCAAACAATCAATGCATGAGTCTTCAAACAAACAATATCATCCCACCAAACCCCTACTTGCCAAATGAGAATGTACCAAGTACAAGTTTTCCAAACATGAATCTAGCAAATTTTAGGATAAATATTTTTGTGAATCATACAAATGTTGTTCAGAGTCCAAACAAGATGTTAATGACTCCAAGTCAAGGTAACACCATGCAAAATCAAAGTTACCTAAAACAAAGCAATGTGATTCCCAACATCAACAATGTTCAATTTCAACCTATCATGCCAAATTTAAACATCATCCCAAGTCAGAACATTGTCCAAAATTAATTTTTCCATGATCCCATTCAAAAACCACAAGTAGGAATCCCAAATTTGATTGAACAAAAACCAAATCAACTATATCAAGGGAGTCAAGATCAAAATCAAGATCAAATTTGGTGAGATCAAATTGCTACACTTACCAAAATAGTTGAGTCATTGCACCAAGAGACATCTCCATCACCATTACCCATAACATCATTTTTTGGTTTAGGGATTCCCCCTTTACCTAGCACCAATCACTCCATCCAAATCAATCCACCTAACACCAATCAAGCCATCACATCAAATCCTTTGAATATACCATTGACATCGCACCAACAGATGGTATCTAATAAAATGATAACATCAATCCCAAAAAAATAAAATATGGTCTCCTAATGACCTATCACCTTGGTCATTCTGACCATTCCTATCATATTGATCATTTCGACCACCACTCTCACACCCATCACATCTCAACCCCTCACTACCATGATTGCTCCAAGTGTATCTCAACCACTTGTCATTACATCCAACACAATTTTGAATACACCACCCCCACCCAATCCAAACACATCAAACCAATATAGCATTACATTTCAAGCCGCTCAGTAGGTTACTTATCATAAGGCATACCAAAACCGACAAGCTACATGACTAGTTGCTTAGCAAGCTGCACAAGTTGCTCAAGTTTCCCAAGCCACACTACAAGCCAAATAGGCACAAGCCCAATACCAAGCCCAACAAGAAAATGTTGTTCAAAATCCCAACAAAATGTTAACAACTCCATGTATCAATCCAAGTCAATGATCACATAATCAAGATTTATCGATCAAAGAGCACATTGAAGATGTTTATATCCCATCCAAAGATCAAATCAACATAGGTCAAGAGTCACTTTTCAATCATGATCAAAATTCACCAACAATACCCAACAATGATCCAATTCAAGAAATGTCAACATCACTTGACCCTATGGTTGAAGACATTCATAATCTACCCATCACAATTGTTGAAAACAATGATCAAAATCTATCCATGAATGAGCACATTCAAGATGTTTCTACCCCACCCAATGATCAACTCACCATACATCAAGAGCCACTTTTTAGTGATCTATTTCAAGGAGTGTTGGGATTATTTGATCCAATTGACCTAATGCATGATCCGTTGATCTATGATCATGTTGAAAATGTCTCTACTTCACCTAATGAGTTACAGGACATATCTCAAGAATTTATTCCAAAGAAAAATCAAAATCTACCACTAAGGTCTAGCAATGGTCCTTTCCAAGACATGTTGATCCCCTTTGACCTCATGGTTACAAATACTGAAGGGACCCTGAAATCAACACTTGAAGATATTGAAGCACTTCACATGCCTAATGAAGATATCCAAGCACCATTTGTAAGAAATCGATCCTTTGAAGTTGATCCATGTCAAGAACTTGATCCAAAGCATGTCAAAAGCAATTCTAAAATCATTCAAGATCAAGAATTCATATCTCCAAGATACTAAAATTATGTAATGGACACTCTCCTATCTATGCAAGATGTCACAAATGATGATCACATCCATGTAGCACATTCTCCTCCATCTACCCATGAGATGCTTTCTATGGATGGACATGTAGATGATCTTCATTCAGAACATGATTCCTTTACTCCTGATATTATTACACAAAAAGAGTAGGTTATTCATTCATACAGTCAAATAGAGTTGTCAACATCAGGATCAGATATATCCAAAATCTAGACTGAAGACATCATGTATGCAAATATCTAGCATTATCCGCTCAAGGAAACAAGTCAGACAGAATAACATAATTCAAAGTTAGTGGAGTAGAAAATTGAAACAATGTCACCTACAATTGTCATTTATTAGAGAATGCATTCTAAACAAGAGCTTTTGAAATAGGAAAAATCAAAGCATGAAGGTACTACAACCACCATACTGGGGGAAACTTCATCTCAAGCAAACGTCAACATAGGAAGCATGAAGAATCCTTATGATGAAACTAGTGTCAATACTACAACCAGCCACGTCATAAATCTTCATCCACCCATCACCCCATCCACAAATTGGGACCAACGTCAAAAGAAAGAATTGAATCAAAGTACGAAGAATGTTATCAAAGAAAAAGAAGCTAGAAAGCATAATGGACAAATCAAATACAAATGGATACCAAAGAATACAAAGAAATATCATCCCTATCAAACTCCATCAGTCAAAGAAACTATGGGGAAAAATAAAAAGGAAATGTATCCATCAAGATGTCCACAAAATAAAAGTAGGATTTTTCAAGTATTTGTTAAAAGTGTATCAAGTGGTTAGTTCAATTCCATGCACACTTCTATATCCACCCCCAATTTGGAGAGTCAAAGGTCCCAAACTATCAACCAATCCATCTCTTATCCCTACACACACTCCATCCATGCCTCCACACATGATATCCAATTCTCACATTGACCATGTATTGGCAGTGACCCTTCATCATAAGAATTCAGAAGGAACTCTATCAGTGTGCACAAGACAAAGTTAACTCTATTGTCAATGAAGCGGATCAAGAATCCCAAAGAGTTGCATTCAAGTGCAATGTATCTTAACAAAAGCAACTTCTTCAAGAAAGGGATACTCGTGGCACATTATGATAGGGGCATTTACATCAACAACACCTTGTGATTCAACATGAGCTTAAAAACTTTTGGAAAAATCCAAAAAAATCAAAAAATATGTAAATCCAAAAAAATCAGAAAAAGGATTGAAAATAGTAAAGAAAAAAATTGTCCTCTAGTGAAAACCGCATGGGCGGCGCTTTGGGCAAGACCATGATGAAAACCTGGAAAACAGGCATCATGTGTAGAATCGAGCATCTATGTACGCCAGTTCAGGTGAAAGCATTTCATTCCATCCATAATAAAATCCAGCATTTTGTCCCATCCATAATAAAGCCAACATTCCATTTGTCTCAGCCATAATAAATCCATTCATCCATGAACCATTTACCCATCCATTTTCATCCATTTGCATCCATCATCCAAGTTATCTTGATCTTGATGAAAGTTTGGGGCACACTTTACACTTGCTTATGATAAACATTTTGGCATGGGTCCTTTTCATTGGTCCTATACTATCCAACGTTATCTAAGCTATGAAGCATTATCCAATGAGCATTCTTTATCTGAACACCTTATCTTATCGCAAGATAATCCTTGGCATCCTTTGCGTGCTTACCATATCCATTCATCCATACACTTATCCAAGCATCCACCCATCGCATTCCATACATTTCTAGAACTGGGGGCATATATTTAGATCTCGCTTCAGCAATAAATCTTGATCTGTATCCTCCAACTTATGTGGCGATCAGAACATTGACAAATGTGAAACCAAGCTGGTCAAAGCACTTGTGAGAAAAATCCAAATCA
>VDFB02093252.1:0-40929 GCA_007258455.2 Sequoia sempervirens
TGCAATGGAAGATAATGGAACTTAAGGTCTACGAATATTCATAGCTCATAATCAACTAGGCCAATGATGATTATCAAACAAAGGATGACAAGTTGACTCCATATAAGAAATTGGTGGAAAGCCTCAAGGATTTCTTCATTGATATCACATTTGAGCAGCTTCCTAGAGAAAATAACAAAGCAACAGATGTTATGGCAACAATTGGATCACTATTGGATATCCCACACAATGTCCCATAGAAAGAATTCCTCATAGAGTAGCTTCTTGTACCAGCATTCGAGGTACTGGAGTCTAAATTTTTGTGCGAAATCATTGGTCCAAGTGATCCCTAGTATCATGATATATAAACCTACTTGAGAATAGGAGTCCTCCTCGCTAATATAATCTCAAACCTTAAAAGAGAATTCGTCAAGAAGTCATCCTGTTTTGTCATCCTAGGAGATACCCTATACTGTAGGAGCATTGAAGGAACCCTTTTACGATGCCTCAATGCTAAGGAAGCTTTGATTGCCTTAACCAAGGTGCATAATGACATTTGTAGTTCACATTCGAGTGGTATGACCTTGGCTGAGAAACTGCTAAGGACTGGGTACTATTGGCCTACAATGGAAAGGGAAGATCATGACTACATCAAAAGGTGTTTGCAGTGTCAACAACATGGGAATATCATCCATGCACTAGCTTAGGAGCTCCATCAAATCATTACACCTTGGCTCTTTTCACAATGGGGGCTCGATCTCATTGGAAAAATTACCACCACCTCATCTAGTGGACATAAGTTCATCATCACCACCATGATTTACTTCAAGAAGTGGTTGGAATCCATTCCCATGACCTATATCATAGGAGAGTAGATATCCAAGTTAATCTTGAACTACCTAATTTGTCGCTATGGTGTCCCTCAAGCCATTATCTCTGATAACGGGACACCTTCCAAAAATTAGGATGTTCATGACCTATGCCACAAGTTTAATATCCAACATCGCTTTTCCACCCCATACTACCCCAAAGGAAATTTCCAAGCTAAGGCTACAAATAAAACCATATTCAAGATCCTCAAGAAAAAAATTAATGAAGCTGGTCGTGATTGGTACCTCTAATTGAATCCTGCATTATGGGCCTACTAAATAAGTATCCACACACCAATAGGTGTCACCCCTTTCTCCCTGGTCTACGGATTAGAAGTCATTCTCCCTATTGAGATCGAGCTCCCATCCCTGAGAATATCATTGCATAATATAATCATAGATGAAGAATATTGAGTATCATGGTTGAACGAGTTGGAATTACTAGATGAGTGGCTCATAGATGCCTTAAACCATTTACAATTCTACCAGAACCGTCTTAAGCGAAGTTACAACAAGAAGATCAGGAGTCAGACCTTCCAAGTCAGAGAACTGGTTTTGAAGGAGAATCAAAAGAATGTTCCAAATCCAAATAGCAAGGGAAAGTTTGAACCCAATTGGTTGGGACCTTTCGTCATCACAACGAGCTATAATTTAGAGACATATCAGCTATCAACACTAAAGGGGAGCCTCTGTAGGAGCCCATTTACAAATCCCATCTCAAATTTTTTTATGCCTAATCTTCCAAGGTATAAATCCAAAAATATAAAAAAAAAAGAAAAAGGATTGAAATAGTAAAGAGAAAAAATCATCCTCTAGTGAAAACAATTTCAGTGGCGCTTTGGGCAAGTACCTTGCTGAAAACCTGGCAAACAGGAACCTTGTGTAAATAAACACTCTCCATCCAACAGGATCTCCATGGCTTGTTCTTCATCATTCATCCGTTACGCCTTACATATCTCAATCCATCACCCATCTGCGTCTACATCATAGCTTGGCCTTGAGTCCATATCATGATCCCTCCTAGTACTACCTAACCCATTCTCAAGGTTAGTTTGTCTTGCCTTTATCAGAGTAGTCTATCACATCATGTTGAGGGCATGTTCTCATCAGGTCAGATTCGTGTATATTCTTGAAGTCTTCCTTAAAATCAAAAAATCAAAAAATCCAAAAACATCAAAAAATCAAAAAATTCAGAAACATTTATAAAATCAAAAAAATCCAAAACATTCAAAACATATCAAAATCCAAAAATAGCTCTAAAAATCAGTCAAAAAGTTAAAAACAAAGTCATCTTGTCGACGAACTATAGGCCTCTGAGCTCTGAATGTAGGCAAGGTTGATCTTTTCTCATCCCACAAGACACTTAGGTCAATCCTTTAGGATTCTGTCATAATAAACTAGCAATCCATTTGTTCATATCTCATCAATAATCAAGTTTGTGTTAGTCGAACTACGTGGTCTCTGCATGTATAATGTAGGCAAGGCTAATCTATTGATCTTCCCTGAGGCCCCTAGGACAGGTCTTTAGGTTAGTCTCTTGGTCAAAATTTTAGAAAACCCCAAAACATTGGAAAATTTGAAAATCAAAACATTTGTAAAACACTTTGAAAATACCAAAAACAGCCTCAAAAACATTTCAAAAAAATTCAAAAACATCCAAATATTAAAAAAAATCCATCTATACCATCTCGCTTTCACCTGAAATAAAAATCACTCATAATAAATCATCGTCATCCTCAACCTTCGGTGAAACGGTTGGAAACAAGTCTAGCAGTTCAAAAGTGAAAAACTCAAACGCCAAAGTCTCAAGTCTAGGTCAGTAAGTAAACAAGTTGGTCAACTCTTGTTATTAATAGCTCATCATCCAGTTTGTCCCAAATCATCTGATAACATCATGTCCTAGGATGCATCCTTCCTACAATGGACATCAACATCAGGCATCACCATAGTTTAGTCTTGGCTAGCAGTATGAAGAACATTAGCTTGTTTGTTTACTTGATTTTTGTCTTTTGACTTATCTTATTGTGCTCATTCCAATGACCTCTTGTTGATTTCCAAACAAGAGGATTTAGAGAGAAAGGAATGGGGAAATGATCATTATCTTTTATTTGTTATTCTTGTTGGATATTCTTGTAATATAACCTTGGTCATATGTGCTTTGTTTGGGTGTAGGGAGGGTGTTTTAGGTGTCTTGTTGACCACATAGGAAGGCTTTCCTTTCTATGTTTTGGTCTGAGATGTTTAGAATATTTGAACTGCATTTTGAATAAGGTTTTGTATGTCAGGTAAGAATAGGAATACTCCTATCTGATTGTCAAGTCAAAGTCCATCACACTAGGTGCAATGCCATCCTGGTTCTTTATACCTTGATGCATCGTACCTATGTGTGTTAACAAACATAAGGTAAGTAGCCCTTTTAAAATCCCAATTCCTGATAAGCAAATCATCATCATCATTATCATCTCTAATAAAGTGGGCTTGTTAGATCTTATTTCTTCTTTCTTCTCTTCACACTAACATGGTACCATGACAGTTAACCAAAAACATCACTAATGCATCCATCCTACATCCACAAACTGTCAGCATACTGCATATCATATCATATCATGTAGGAAATGTTGATCATCTCACATGCATTTCATTTCATCATTGCATAATATAGATTGGTTATTCTAAGAATCTCATAAACCATACATTTTCATCCATTGCATCGTCATAGGAAACATTATGCCATCACAAAAGCATCATTACATCATCCATGTAAGCACCATCATGTCACAAACATATTTATTATCATATCATCCATTGCAATAATCATAAAAGCATCATGTCATCCATATACGCATCATCATATCATACATGGAAAAGATACTGAAAAAGAAAAGGAATATGTCATAACATCTCATACATCTCATGATCATAACATAACATCATCCATTAGGGGCATAATATAGATATGTTATTATAAGCATATCAAAATTATTTGCATATCATAAACATTTGCATCCATGGCATCCATACATCATCATCATAAAAAGTGCATAGAAAAGATACTAAAAAGGAAATGCATCCATCCATCCATAAGCATAATCATACATACATTGCATAATATAGAATCATACATCACATCACATCACATAAAATAAAGTCACATCGCATATAGAAAGGTAAATACATCCATCCATCATGCATAAATAAAATAGCACTGGAAGTGTAAGAATGAGGTAAACAATCTAAAATGCATCTACACTTCTAAATAAGACATAATAGCAAAGATTCAAGAGAATTTAAACTAATTTAAATGTAGGAACCTCTGAAGCTGTCCTATTGCTCTCTAACTCCAAAGATCTCTCTAATCTACTTTGCTCTTAGATTTAAGAAGCTAATTAGATTATTGAAATGACACTTAGAGAATGAGAATTAAACTATTATGATTCCTAAATGCAACTAAGATTATTCTACAACAAAGCTTCTAAGAAAGAAACTACTGTAAATAGCCATAATTGATGAATTAAAATACTTGATGAATGCTTGATGGATGTTGGATGAATGCTTCTATTTGTTTGATTTCCTGAATACTTGAATGCTTGGAAAACTTGCAGAGTAAGATTGCACAAGTTAGGATCTATTTCCTGTAGCCAAAGACCTGTATTTATAGCTTTCACGACAACACATTTGCACAGGGGTACGGGATAAAAGGTTGGGATTCAATCTGGAGAATTGAATGGCATGGGATGAGAAGATGAAGATGATCATGGAGGATTGTTCCTTCCCATGAAAACACCAGGCAAGATGAGAGGAAATATTGGAGGAAGAAGATGGAGAGGATTTCCTGCAGGTTTGTCCCCGAAGCTCTTCCCGTGAATGAGAGTTGAATTAATTAGATTTTAAAAATTTAATTTTATTGGTGAGTAATAAAAGGAATATGATTTATGCATCAATTTAAATAATTTAAATTTATTTAAATTTAGCAAAAGGGGAATAAATAATTTAATAAATCAAACTATAGGATTTGTTTATTAAATTAAAACAAAAGGAAAATGATAATTAAATAAAAGATTTTTAGAATATCTTTATTTAATTAAGAAGAAATGTGATGAGGTAATTAAATAGCACAAATTATTTAAGTTGTGTATTTAATTTATGATAGAAGTATAAAAGAAGTAATAATAATAATAATTAAATAAAACAAAGTTTTTAATTTTGTTTATTTAATTAAGAGAGAGAATAATTAATAATGAACTTAATATAAATAAATATTTCTATTTATTTATTAAGTAGATGAATTTAAGATTAATTAATCAAATAAATCGTATTTAATTAATTAGATTCTCGAGACCATTTTTAGGTGTCTACATTTTGCCCCTCTTTGAAGTGATGTTTTTACGCATTGCTTCAAAGAATGATTTTGCCTCAGCTGCCAGTATTGACGAAAAGTTTTAAAATATGCCCCTGATTTGCCCCAGATGTTGAATTTTGAAATGATAGTGATATATGCCCCCATGGGAGATAAATTGATGAATTTCATTTTTTTTATTTTTTTTATGATTTTTCAAATTTTTTTAATTTTTATGATGATTTGATGATTTGATGAAGAAACAATTTATCTCCTGACAAAATTGTCCAAAACTGCCCCTGTGATAGATAAGAATTAATTCCTCGGAAGGAAAAATAAATAAATCCTATGAAAATCCCATAAAAATAACCTATAAAAGCTCAAAAGTTCATTTTCAAAAGTCATTTGTGCATTTGACTTTGATAAACTTGTGATAGAGACCATTACAGTGCTAGAGCATCAGGTTGCCGATCCCTTACCACACTCACTGACTCGAGCGTGTGCGACGTCACTAGCGTCCGGCCGACTATGGACCTCCGGTATGTACCCCAAATCCTCCTCGTAATTCGCGCTTGTAGTTTTTAGTTGATTTTTCACGTGTTTTTCTGTTTTAGCGCCTGACAGGTGTAGAATAGTGCATCAGTAATCTATTTTAGCATGTTAGTAGGTTAGGGTAGCGCGTGAGAGTTTTACCACGTTAGGTCAATTCTGCAGCACGCCAGTAGGATTTTGTAGCACCCCACTAAAAATAGCACCCCCGAGCTTTTTTATAGTGCGCCAATTAGATTGCATAGCGCCCCAGTAGTTTTAGTGTGCCATTTACCTGTTTTAGCGCTTGGAAGAATAGATTGATGAAAAATTGTGCACTGTTCTTTTTATTTCGTTGATTTGTTGTTGACTCCATCCATTTTAGTTTGATCTAAATAAATGTTTTAAACGATCTCATGATGAGCGAGATTCATTGATTGATAATAATTACCCTCATGATAGGCGAGGAATAATTAGAATTTTTGAAGGAATGAACCTGATTGATAGATGAGGGTTCCTTCTTGATAAATTGATCATTTGATAGATAAAGCACAATTTTTAGAAATTGATGACCTCATGATGTTTGATATTCTGATTGATAACGTATTTGATCTTTGAAATGTTTTTATGATAACAGGAGCATTTAGATGTTGTCCAGGTGTGAGAGTAGTTCCCCTGGCCTTTTGATATGATACCACGACTTTCACCTGATGAGAGGTAGCATATTACTGATTGTGGTTTAGCCTCATTACTGGATATGCCCCATATTAGACTTAATAGGGGTCTATTGACAGCTTTAGCAGAGCGGTGGCATAGTGACCACAACACCTTCCATTTAACTACTGGCGAGATGACTGTGACGCCAGAGAATGTATGGCGTATTCTTCACATTCCTTTTGTTGGGGAGATTGTCGTGCATGATTCAAAGGAGGTTGGTGGGATAGAGTCTATTCAAAGAGTTTTTTAGGATCCTCATATTGTGGGAGTTTGGATCCCATGGGTAGAGATGTATAATTTTTATGCTCCACTTCCTTCAGTTTTGGTAGGCTTTATTGGTGGATTCCTTTGTCTTGATAAGAGGTCAAAGGGTCTACCTCTTGGATGGGGTTGGGTATTAGAGGGTATGGTAGCACACAGGACGAGATATGCTTGGGGCATGTGTATGCTTGCTCAGCTATACCATGATTTACATTGGATTGTGTACCTCAGAGGCAGTAGTTTATCAGCAGGAGCTACACTTCTTCAGGTATGGGCATGGGAGCATAATGCTGTCACGCATCCTGTGCCGGTGTTATCGAGACCAACAACGAGACCCTATGTGTTTTGCTACAGATGCATGCCTACCCAGCATATGATGGGTAAGCTAGATTATTGGAGATGGATGCTTGATGATGTGGAGACATTTACCTGACGTCCCTATTTAGATTGTGATGACTAGGATGAGGATGATATTGAGTTGAGATTTTTGGCCGACTCAATGTATTTGATCAGGAAGAGCTCCAAGATTTTGGAGCGATTCCTGTTTCGGCGCGTCTACAAGTAGTATGAGATTGTTCAGTGCATGCCACAGGGAGTAGCACACTATGGACGATGACGGGTAGATGTCAGTGATTGGGGTCCATGCTTGCCTTATGGGGCACTTGTTGAGGGTTATCATGCTCTACAGCCATCGGCATGGGATATGCAGCGAGACATCGTTGAGGCACCCATTACTCCCGAGTATGGACAGTATTTGGCTCTACACCCTCCTCCTCGTATTACCATTCCAGATGAGCTAGCACAAGTACCAGCACCAGCACTAGCACCAGCAGCTGCAGGGGGTGGTCACGGTGGTCAGAGACGGAGGAGAGAGGAGGATGTAGATGTTGATGTGGAGGGTAGTGATGAGAGTGACAGTGATGATAGTGATGATGACAGTGATGATAGCAGTGATGATGATGGCGGAGATGGGGGGAGACCGAGTGTAGTAGGTACTTTAGAGCCATCGTTTAGTGCACCTCGTAAGAGGCAGGCCATTGCTTCCTCTTCAGCAGAGTGATCAGAGGTTGTGGGTTTACGTGTGTAGGTTTAGACTTTACAGGGACAACTAGCACAGGTGTAGGGATTATTAGCATAGACTTAGGCCTAGATGCAGGCACAGCTAGCTACTACACAGACATAGATTACCTCTCTGATTGGTGAGAGAGATGGGGCTAGACAGGTAGCAGCGACGACACAGGCTCAGTTAGCAGATGTATGAGCATAGTTGACCAATGCTTAGGCACATATTACAGCCTTGACTGCATAGCGAGATACTGTTAGACAGGCAGCAGAGACATCATAGGCTACTGCAAAGAGATTGCAGAGAGTGGCAGATGGGACCTTTGTGGAAAATTACATGCGAGAGGCTATGCGGGCAGGTGCCAAAATTGAGTTTTACAGGAGCCGTTATCATGAGCTTTGCCCCCCAGAGTAGAGAGTCAGTTATGCCCAGTCCTGCTCAGAGAGGACTCGTTCGAGGACAGTGAGCAGAGGCGTGACACAGCCTCTCTCAAGAGATCCGAGAGATCCCGGGACATCTGGTGGTGGTCGTGATACTGGTGTGAGACCTACTCCTTCTGTTGTGAGTACCACTTGAGATCATTTGTGTACCCTTTGAGAAATATATACAACCATTTTTGATATGATGTTATTTTCATCCTTTTCAGACTTCATTGTATACTTGACACTTGATGAGATATATATGATGTGTAGCGGTTCGATTGATCTATGATGTGTTCTACATGATTTATGTAATGGATGTATTGATCTATGATGTGTTCTACATGATTTATGTGATGGATGCATTTTAATTTTTATGTTTTATGATGATTTATTATACTAGATTGGATAGATGCATTGATGATGATGTGATATGATATTGATGATGTATTTATTTTCTTAATGAAATGCAATGTATGATAGATAAATGAGATGTAAATGAATGATGTATGGATATGTGATATATGATAAATAAAATGAGATGTAAATGATGTATGGATATAATGTAATGTATGATGTATAAAATGAGGTGGAAATGAATGATGTATGGATATAATGTAATGTATGATATATAAAATGAGATGTAAATGAATGATATATGGATGAAAATGTAATGTATGAAATGAATGATGTATGGATGTAGTGTAATGTATGAATATGTGTCATGTGATAGATAAAATGAGATATAAGTGTATGATATATGAATGAATAAAATGATGTATGGATATGTGATATATGATAGATAAAATGAGATATAAGTGTATGATATATGAATGAATAAAATGATGTATGGATATGTGATATATGATAGATAAAATGAGATGTAAATGAAATGATGTATGAATGAATAAAATGAGATGTAAAATGCCTTCTATATGTATGCAATGAATGATGATTTTGCAACTACATGATAATGACAATGTGATGAGATGTAAATGAATGATAAATGTAATGAATGATGAAACATAATGTGTATATGATATCACGAAATGAGATGTTTATTGTGACTGTATACCTTAGAATTTTACCCTACTCTAGTGCATAAAATAACTTAAAAATGCAAGTAATAAAAGACTAAGGACACCTCAAGATTAGCCAAAAGAGTGATAAACAATAAAGAAAATGGACAAAATAAGACACAAACGATTTCACCTTCCTTGCTGTTGATTTCTCTTTGATTGGCCCTTGCTTGGGATGATTTGTGTGCTCCTTAGATGATGGCTTGAGTGACTAGATGCAAGACTAGATGAGCAAAATGATTAGAATTGATAGCTAGATGATAGTAGATGATTGAAAATGCAAATTAGCAGCATGTAGTTATGAAAATCCAAGGTGTTCTAAAATGCCCTTGAGGAGGGGGTATTTATAGGAGAATTTGAATTCTCTAGAGAATTCAACGGTTGAGATGCATTCAACAAGGCCAAGATGAAGGGCTATGGTGGGTTGAGAACCCACAAGCCTTCACATTTTGACATGTGGAGGGTGAAGTGGACAAGGGGATATGAGGTGTAAGTGAGGTGTCAAGAAGGTACATGAGGTGGAGGAAGGACATGCACCTTGGGGAGTGAGGAGATTTCCTTAAAAAGGGATTTCTTGTCCCCAAGTGGGAGTGAAAGGAACATTTGAGGAATTTTGGAATTCCTCAAAAATCTATATGGGAAAAGGAAAGGTGGTTGGGGATATAAATGTGAATTAAATTCACATTCCTAGGAGGATCTAGAGGATAAAAGGTGGGCTCCAAAAAGGTGGGACTTGGTCACATGTGGAGATTGTGACAAGTCCAAGGTTCTAGAAGCCTTGGAAAGATAGAATGTGAATTAAAAATTCACATATAAAAGAGGGGAATTTAGGATAAATAAAAAGGAATTAAAAATTCCTTGGGGAAGAGTTGACCAAGGTACTAATTAGGTTTGACTAATCAGTAATTAGAGGATAATTAAGGGTTAATTAGGATTAAAAGCCAACTTGCAAAAGTTGGAGGATGTGACACATCCTAATCAAGGATTAGGCATGTGCACATCCTTAATGAAGAGATTAGGAAATGGATTAGGATTAGATGAAAATGATATGTGAGGAATTAAATAAATGTAATATTTATTTAATTCATTTGATGAAAAAGGATTAGGAGGGTAAGGTATTTAATTATTAATTAAATACCTTAGGATTTGATAGAATTAAAGATATTAATTAAATAATAGTAATATTACTTAATTAACTCCTGATAAGAGGATGTGTAGATTAAAAGGATAAATTTGGATAAATTATGTCCAATTTGATGTCTACATTTTTCCCTTTTGAGATGGAGTGAAGTAGCATCATTTCAAAGAATATTAAAATATAGAACCTAGAAGAAGATGGTTAGATTGAAAAGATGCCCCAAATCAAAGGGATGACTAGGAAGAAAGATGATGGGGGTGAAGATGAAGAGTAGGGATTGAGGATGCCCCCTCGAGAGGACATGGGTTGAAGAGAACATATGTGTGCTCTCGAAATAGATGATGTGATGCAAGGGGAGATGAGGAAGATGATGCAAAGTGATGGGTAAGAGAGAAGGAGAAGTGATAGGAGATGGATGAAGCACAAAGGGATTTCAAAAGGTGATGTTGCCCCAGTCAAGGTACAAGCCAAAATGGGTTGATGATGGATGGAGTGTTGTCAATGAGGGAATGAAGGATCCCAAAACAACACGAGGATAGGGAAGGATACATCCCATGGAGTGGTATTGATGAGGGAAGGATACATCCCAAAACACCACCAAAGGATAGGGAAGAATACCTCCTGATGATGATGATGAAAGTGTTGTTGATGAGGGAAGAATACATCCCAAAACAACACCATAGGGATAGGGAAGGATACTAATAGATGATGATGATGAAAGTGTTGTTGATGAGGGAAGGATACATCCCAAAACAACACCATAGGGATAGGGAAGGATACTAATAGATGATGATGAAAGTGTTGTTAATGAGGGAAGGATACATCCCAAAACAACATCAAAGGGATAGGGAAGGATACTAATAGATGATGATGATGGGTCAAGGCTAGTAACAAGACTGGGGACAAGACCAGGGATTTGATTAGGTGATTTGTGCGAGATTGAACAGATGTGAGATGGAGAGAAGGATCTTAAGATTTGGTTTGACATTCAAAGAATTAGACTGTAGTTGGACGAAAGCGCAGATTAGGGGTTTGGTTAAGCTCAGGTTGGGATAAGATTAAGGCGCGGATTATGATTGGATTGAGGACTAGAATGATTGAAGGATATGATTCGATTGATTCAACACCGAGTTTCGGGGTTTAAAGGGCGTAAAGTGTTGATAATCAAATTTTTTCCTGATTTGGCAATTTTCAAAAATTGTCAAATTTTGACATTTTAGGAAACCTCATGGATAGACTTTTGGGAGTCCAAATTTTTTCCAAAAAATACCCAATATTGAGATAGGATGAATTGCCAACTAACATCCCAAATTCGAGATATGCATTTCAAGTTATGAGTGAACAATTTTTTAAAATGTTGGAAAAAACACTAAATTGGGATTTTGAAGGTCAAGATGAAAGTTTGAGGCCCCAAAAATGTGTCCAAACGGGTTCCAATGACTTTCAAAGAGACCAGTTGGAAATCCACTCATTATCTCATAATGCAACCACCCGTCAAATTTCAGTTCAAACGGACACCCGAGTCAAAAGTTATGGCCTCCAGAAGTTTCGATGTAAAAATCAAAAATCAATTTTGAAAATTTCAAGACATGGGTTTTGTTGGCGGAGGAAAATTAGGAAATGGGTCAGGATCAGATTGTTGAAAAAGGACCAAAAATAATGGAAAATTGGGGGGGACAAAAAATGGGGCGGGGCGCTTCCGCCCTGCAGTGGGGCGCTTTTGACCCACTGCGGTGGGGCACTTCCGCCCCCGGTGGGGCGCTTCCACCCCAGACGGGGGTGGTTTCGCTCGCTGTGGTGGGGCGCTTCCACCCCGCTGTGGCGGGGCGGCTTCCGCCCTGAGGTGGGGCGCTTCCGCGCCACTACGGCGGGGCGCTTCTGCCTTGTGGTGGGGCGGTTCCGCCCCGGACAGCGGCGCGCTTCCGCCACGGACGGGGGCGGTTCGGCCCTGCTGTGGCGGGGCGGTTTTGCCCCGACTGGGGGCGGTTTGGTTCCCCTAGCTGCAACAGGGGGAGCCAGAGGGCCAGACAGAGGAATACAAGGGGGAAGAGAAAGGGCAAATAGATAGGAAAAAGATGGAGGGATGGGGGGGATTGGGAAAAAGGATGAAGGGATGGGGGATTCATGCAAGATGATGAAATGAAAAATGAAATGCAATTCTAAATGCAATTTTCCATCTTCGGAGCACTGATTTTTGCTATAGCATAAGACACTAAGTACCAGGGTATGTGGAACCAAGGTAGATTAGTGTCTAATGCATGAAACAAACACAACATACAAAAAGGCTATCCCAACACCCCAAAGTCACAATGACCTTGGTCAGGCCAGGTATTGAGATAACCACAAGCACAAAAGGATGCCCCAGCATAACACAAGACCTCAAGGATCTTGGTGGGTACTACGTGGGACAACCAAGAAGACACAATCAAACAAAAGATCAAGATATGCCCCTATGTTAACCAGTCAAAACACACCATAATATGATAGATTATGGTGGCTTTGACAAGTGATGATAGGGAGATCAAATGATAAATAAAATCCAAAAGTATCAAAATATCACAATCAATTTCAAACGTCATTTGCCATAGGATCACGGGGATGGATGGGATTGATGAGGTCTGTTAGGAAGGATGCATCCTGTTGAGACCGAAGATGACGGATACGAAATTAAAAGATTGTTATGACGTGGGATGTTTAAAATCGATTGGATCTCATGATACAAGTGGATCTCATTTGTGAAGAACTGGTTAGATAAGGGCATAGCTTGATGGCACAACACAAGGAAGACAAGACATGGGACTGATACACCCTAAGGACCTAGGGGCTCGGGGGCCGATCAAAGATTAGCCTTGCCTACGTGAAAGCGCAGAGCCCTCGTAGTTCAGTGAAAGGTGGATGACTGAGCAGGATGGAGACCTTGATGGATGGTAAAGATAGGATGGACAAAAGGAGAAAGACCGATGGTAGACGATAGAAGAGCAAGGTGGACAATGAAGATTGATGATGGAACCCCGGGGGCGGATCAAATGATCAACCTTGCCTATGTGAAAGCACAGGGGCAACATAGTTCATCAAGACCAAAGGAAAACAATGGATAAAGGATGATAAGATGATAGGATAAGTGGATAAAAAGGTGGGACTGATATGACAAGATAGGATAGACCTGTTGGATTGGATAGGATGATGACGATCACATAAAGCTCAGGGATGGGATAGTTATCCAAAGCAGTAAAATGACTTGGGAGGATGATATGATAGATAGATGAGTGATGAAAAGTGATAGGAGATTGGAAAGATGTGAAAGAGAAGCAGGGGTGATGACGATGAGATAAATGGAATTGGGTTGCATGGGGGGGAGGCCTATAGCCAGATACCAATGACAAGGGATGGTGAGATGGTATGAGGATAAAGATGAAAGAATGGATAGAGAGATAGGGATGGGGGATGGGAGGGATTGTTTGGATGGATGGGAATATAAGGATTGGGAGATGAAAGGGATGCTAGGATAGATGGATACGAAGATAAGGATGGGGAGATGGAAGGGATGCTAGGATAGATGATGTCTCCAAGGATTATGTCACAAAGGAAGTAGATGCCCCCACTCTAGATATGTCATATATGAGGAGGCATGAGGGATAAAAGACAAGTGGAAGTGAAGATAAAGGAGATAACTAGATGAGGATAGGATGGGTGGCTAAGGAATATGATAGAGCATGGATGAAGGGAATGTATACCAATAGGTGTCCAAAGTATGCATAGATAGGTGCCCCTATTTTGATCAAGATCATAAGAAGGATGGAGGGAAATGGGAGATAAATGAGATATGATGGTAGGATGCGGAAGATAGGTGGGATGGGGGGATTTATGAGGTGGACGGATAATAGGAAGATATGTGCATAGCTGGAAGCATAGCAGATGGAGGGAATGCATATCAGAAAGTTGCCCCCAAGTGTAGATGGGGATTTATGCATGACGCCTGTTTGCCAGGTTTTCATCATGGTACTTATCCAAGGCGCTTGTTTGCCAAGTTTTCACCATTGGACAAATTATTTCTCTTTACTATTTTTATTTTTATTTTTTATTTTTTTGGATAGTAGGGGGATGAAAATGGATAAGGATAGGGGTGTGGATAAGGTAATTTAGAAGATACACGATAAGGATATGGATGAAGGACTCAAGCATCAAGTTCTATACAAGGTAGTAAAAGCCCATGTTTGAACCGACTATTGGATGTTGGTACAACCTTATGAGGATAAATGGATTATGCAAGAGGATGAATTAGGGGGATTTGAGAGGGGAGATACATGGGATAATGGATGGGATGCTGCGAAGGGTATGGATGGAATGATGGGGTGGATATGTGATGGGGAGATGCGTTCAGGACCAACATTGGCACATGTGGTGGTGGATGTGAAAAGATAAGAGGATTAAGGGATGGAGAATGTGGGGATAATGGAGGATATGGAATGGTGAATTTCGGGACATAAGGACCCAAAATAGACTTAGCAGATGAAAGGGGTGTATGATGAGCTTTTGGATTAGCGACTTTGGATGTTCTTACTAATTTTTCATGTGATGGCATTACATCTTTTTTCTTTGGGATCCACATGGTTTTGATCTTTGCTTTGGTGGGTCTTTGTGGCCTACGGGTTTGATTTAGATTTAGATTTTTCTTCTCTTCACCATGTATTTTAGAGGGGACATGGGGAGCCGTAGATTCATGTGGATGCTTAGATTTACACATTTTTTCTTTAACAACCAAAGTGTTTTTAGTAGCAATGGGATGGGTGTGAATGGATGGATGATGTGGAGGACACATGAATGGAGGGATGGAGGTAGGATTTTTAGGATGATATGTGGATGGATGACGTACAGGTACGTTCCTTTGTTGATCCTGATTAGGGAACATGAGAGTGGGATAGTTATGATGGGCGACATGGATAGGTGATGGATGGATGAAAGGATGAATAGGACAAGATGGGGGAGGTGATTTTGGGATATAAAGGCCCAAAATAGACTTAGGACTTGGAGGATATGGGATGGGGGATGAGGGGACATAAGGACCCAATATGGATGGAGCGGATGAAGGAGGAAGATGGACAGTTGTTTTGAGGTGATATGATAGAGGAGGAGGGATGGCAACATATGATCTGGTGGGGCGATGGGAAGAAGCCGACATTTCTTTTGGAAAAGGCTTGTTGAGGACGTCTAGAGGTTGTACCAATATTTTTGGATTGCGAGTCATGAGTAGTACATCCAAGACCTTGCGGATACAAATGTTCTTTAGTTTGGATGGGCTCTATAATACCTTGCTCATGAAGGCCCAAACCTTTTCCTTGATAGTTCATTCTCTTGAGCATTCGATCTAGGACAAGATTTTTGTTATTCTGGAAGAATGATGCGAGTTCATTATTAGGTGGAAGAGGAGGGTTAGTGTATATGCTTTGTTTTTCTTCTGTGAGGAGACCACCATGGAGGAATGTGAGAGGACCAAGGGGATATGCAAGTGGTGTGGGGATAACATTTTTAGGCGATGATGGGGGATCATGAGAAGGAGATGATGGGATAGCAACATCAGGAGAGGGAGTATGGGCCATGATAGGATCAGGATTTGTGGTAGTAGGCTCATGTGATGGAGATGGAGATGGAGCAGTAGAAGATTGAATGACAAGGGGATCATGGGATGGAATGGATGGGGGACTGTGATTTTGAGGTGGACTAGGTGGGATGGTAGGATCTTGATCTGGAGAAGGAGATATGTTGGCATGCTTTGGATTAGACTCTTGGCGTGACTCATCATGTGCAGGAGGCATGGTAATGGAGTCTTGTTGGGACTCTTCACGTGGGGAAGATGGAGGGATGGAAGATTCATGAGGTTGATTGGAATGGGTTTTGGTGCTACTAGGAGTGGGAGGAGTGGATTGGATTTGGGTGGATCTAGGAGTAGAGGGAGTGGATTGGAATTGGGTGTCTTTGATGGATTCGGTGGTTCTTGGAGTAGGAGATGGGGGTTCAATATATTTAGTGGGTTCAATGGTTTCAATGGTTTGATCAGTACTAGGGGTGGTAACATCAATAATAGGCGTGGTATGGAGAAGGGTCTCATCACTAGTGACCGTGGATGATGGATCTAGATGGCATGGTTCCATGACTTCAAGATGTGGAGTTGAGGATGGCTTCTTTGTAATGAGTCCTTGGAGAACTTCTGAAATGAGAGACTTGCATATGGTTGGCTTGGCTAGGGTGGTAGAAATGGATGAGGGATTATGGATTGGTGGACTAGGGTTAGATGGAGAAATGAGATTGAATGTAGGACTATGAGTAGATGGGGGATTAGGGTTGGACGGAGGACTATGAGTAGATGGATGAATGGGATTGGATGGAGGACTAGGAATAGATGGAGGACTAGGATTGGATGGAGGGTTAGGGTAAGGATATTGGAGTGGTGAATTAAGATAGGGGGACATGGATTGTGGATTAGGACAAGAGGATATAGGTGGTGTAGTGGGACAAGAGGATGTGGGGGATGGATTATAATAAGGGTATTGGGATGGTGGATTAGGATGAGGATATGTGGATGTAGGATTAAGGTAAAAGGGTGTGGATGTAGGATTAGTATGGGAAGATTGGGAAAGAGGATTACCATAGGGGGACATGGATGGGGAATTGTAATAGGAATATTGTGATGGAAAATTAGGATAAGAGGGATGTAGATGAAGGACATGACAAATATGGGGATGAAGAAGATACTGGATATCCATTGTCAAAGGTGGCATAAGGAGCATGATTAGGCATGGATGAAGACATAACGGGATAACTCATATGAGTAATTGGATTTTGGAAAGTGGGTGGAGAAAGCTTACTAGATATGATAGTGTCAAGGGGATCTATGTCGTATACTTCTTGATCGACAAGACTTTTGTTATCGTTATCGACGTAATTAGGGTTTCCCTTGACTACTATTGATGGAGGATGAGGATTCATGATGATGACAGGATAAAGAGGATGGATAAATTTTTTTGGATGGGAACAGATTAAAGCTCAAATCGGGATTTTGGTCAAGCTCAGATCAGGATTGGACAAAAGCTTAGATTAGGATGATTGGATGGGATTGCTTTTGATTTTGATGGGATTCAGTAGACAAATAATTGGATCGGGTAGATGATTTGATGAATTTGATTAAAGTACTAGATCAATTTGATTGGATATGATCAAATGATTAGATGATGTTGATTGGATAATTGTGATTGGATGAACTTAATAGGATTAGGGTGCTTGGATTGATTAGATGATTGCATGTATTTGATTAGAGGAATGGATTGGTTTGATTAGATAGGAAGAAACAAAAGATACCACTAGATAGAGCTCAAAAAATTAAGCGATTTTGGTTTTTGAATGAAGTTGATCCGACACACGGTTTGTAAATGATGGCCTCGGGAAGTTAGGGGCGTGTCCACCACCAATGCGGGGTGTGGCCGCCTCGGGATGGTCAAATTATTGATAGGAGGAAATGGAAGGTACCACTGGATAGAGCTTAAAAAACTAAGCAACTTTTATTTTTGGATGAAGTTGATCCGATGCACGGTTTGCAAATGATGGCCCCAGGAAGTTAGGGGCATAGTCAGCTTTCTGCAGCAAATTAGGGGCGTTGACAACTTTCTGTAGTAAAATCAGGGGCGTTGACAACAAAATTAGGAGTGTAGATAGCAAAATTAGGGGCTTTGACAAATTTTAGGGGCATTGACAGTAAAATCAGGGGCGTTGACAGCTTTCAGGGGCATTGACAGCAAAATCAAGGGCGTAGACAGCAAAATTAGGGGCGTAGATAGCTTTCAGGGGCATTGATAGCAAAATCAGGGGCATAGACAACTTTCTGCAGCAAAACAGGTATTGCTTCCACCTTTCTGCAGTAGGATCAAGGGTGCTTCTACCTTTCTGTAGCAGAATCAGGGGCGCTTCTACCTTTTTGCAGCAAAATAGGGGCGCTTCCGCCTTTCTGCAGCAAAACAGGGGCGCTTCCGCCTTTCTGCAGCAGAAACAGGGGCGCTTCCACCTTTCTGCAGCAAAAACAAGGGCGCTTCTACCTTTCTGCAGCAAAATAGGGGTACTTCCACCTTTTTACAGCAAAATAGGGGCGCTTCCGCCTTTCTGCAGCAGAAACAGGGGCGCTTCCGCCTTTCTGTTATAGAAATAGGGGCGCTTCTGCCTTTCTGCAGTAGGACAGAGCTTGGTTTTGATGGTAAAGACTATGACAAGGACGCAAAATGATAAAGTAAGGCCAAAGTATCAAAGATTTGACAGATTTTTCACAAGAAACATTTCAAGCAAGCACAATCCTATGATTAATATTAAGGGTATGGCAAGGAAAAGTCTTAATCTAGGATGCATAAGGTTTCTAGGGAGTCCTTGATATACTCTTGGTATGTGAGGCACAACCGTGAACACCAGCCCGTCACAAGCGTGAGTTGGGAACCCCAACGAGATACTAAAAGGCTCAGACCAACTCTTCACATCTATCTAGGTATCACCCTAGTTTTGACGCTCCGCCAATTATGACGTGACTGGATTGGGGTACAACTTTCGTTCTCCCCCCTTTATATACCCCGCCGGTACGCGTGGTTGGAATCGTCCCTTGGGGTGATGAAATCCCCAAGCAGGTCCCACTAGAAAGAAGACAGTAACCATTTCCAACTACTCCCCAGGTTCACACGAAGTGCAAGGGGAAAGCGAAAACAAATTAATGCCCCCTTGGGTAACACAATAATAGACAAGCAGAACAAGCAATAAATGTTACTTCCCTCTAATTAGACTATATTCGAACAACAAGGATAATTTTTTTCCAAAAATTTGATCAAATAAATGGCCCTGCAAGCAAATGTTAGTTTCCTTCTTCTTCGCCCTTGGTCAAATTACGCCACAATATGCTACAAATTGTTAGCAAAAAACACCAATATCTTTGCCAAAACGATGTTAGAGGGTTACTAAGCAAAAAACGGGAGCAAACACGAAGCTAAAATGACTATTTTACCTTCCAAACTGTGCTGTTTTGGGGCGCTTCCGCCCTTCTGCAGCAAAATAGTGGCGCTTCCGCCTTTCTGCAGCAAAATGAGGGCACTTCCGTCTTTCTGCAGCAAAATGGGGGCGCTTCCGCCTTTCTGCAGTAAACTTTATCAGATTTTCAAGAAAACAAGAAAGTTGTGCCCCTCCCACTGCAAGAAACGTGTTAGAAATTTTTAAAAAATTTATTCCTAATTGCAGCAAACTCGTTAGAAGAAAGTAAAACTTTGAGATGTAGGGCACTTCCGCCTTTCTATAGCAGACTAGAGGGCGCTTCCGCCTTTCTGTAGTAGGACAGAGGGTGCTTTCTCCTTTCTGCAGCAGAAACAGGGGTGCTTCCACCTTTCTGCAGTAGAAACAGGGGCGCTTCCGCCTTTCTGTGACCTTTTCCTGCATAGTTCTTAGCCAAAACAAGGGTTAAATGTAAGAACCCGTTTGTGGGTCCCATCAGGTGTACCAGAAATGTATACCTTAGAATTTTACTCTACTCTAGTGCATAAAATAACTTAAAAATACAAGTAATAAAAGACTAAGGACACCTCAAGATTAGCCAAAAGAGTGATAAACAATAAGGAAAATGGACAAAATAAGACACAAATGATTTCACCTTCCTTGTTGTTGATTTCTCTTTGATTGACCCTTGCTTGGGATGATTTGTGTGCTCCTTAGATGATGGCTTGAGTGACTAGATGCAAGACTAGATGAGCAAAATGATTAGAATTGATAGCTAGATGATATTAGATGATTGAAAATGCAAATTAGCAGCATGTAGTTATGAAAATCCAAGGTGTTCTAAAATTCCCTTGAGGAGGGGGGTATTTATAGGAGAATTTAAATTCTCTAGAGAATTCAACGGTTGAGATGCATCCAACAAGGCCAAAATGAAGGGCTATGGTGGGTTGAGAACCCACAAGCCTTCACATTTTGACATGTAGAGGGTGAAGTGGACAAGGGGATATGAGGTGTAAGTGAGGTGTCAAGAAGGTACATGAGGTGGAGGAAGGACATGCACCTTGGGGAGTGAGGAGATTTCCTTAAAAAGGGATTTCTTGTCCCTAAGTGGGAGTGAAAGGAACATTTGAGAAATTTTGGAATTCCTCAAAAATCTATATGGAAAAAGGAAAGGTGGTTGGGGATATAAATGTGAATTAAAAATTCACATTCCTAGGAGGATCTAGAGGATAAAAGGTGGGCTCCAAAAATGTGGGACTTGGTCACATGTGGAGATTGTGACAAGTTCAAGGTTCTAGAAGCCTTGGAAAGATAGAATGTGAATTAAAAATTCACATATAAAAGAGGGGAATCTAGGATAAATAAAAATGAATTAAAAATTCCTTGGGGGGGAAGAGTTGACCAAGGTACTAATTAGGTTTGACTAATCAATAATTAAAGGATAATTAGGGGTTAATTTAGGATTAAAAGCCAACTTGCAAAAGTTGGAGGATGTGACACATCCTAATCAAGGATTAGGCATGTGCACATCCTTAATGAAGAGATTAGGAAATGGATTAGGATTAGATGAAAATAACATGTGAGATATTTATTTAATTCATTTGATGAAAAAAAGATTAAGGAGGGTAAGGTATTTATTTATTAATTAAATACCTTAGGGATTTGGCAGAATTAAAGATATTAATTAAATAATAGTAATATTACTTAATTAACTCGGATAAGAGGATGTTTAGACGAAAAGTGATAAATTTGGATAAATTAAGTGTCCAAATTTGGATGTCTACAGTGACATTTATGATGAGATGAAGAAATGATTTTATATGCATGCCATTTATGAAAATTGTATGTGTCAAGTATACTCAATCTTTAATAAGAAAAGATAACATTCTTTGCAAATGAATCTTTGTAACTTGTGTAATCAATACTCTGCAGATGTATTATTATGAATGCAATCTATGTTTACCATGCAAACCTATTTTATCAATGCAAACCTAAGTGTCATTTCAACAATCTTTTTATTTTGCTTTGTATCATCACTGAGCTTTTAAAATGTTGAAAGCGAATACAAGCATCAATGATATGAGATAGACCAATGATGACCTGAGTATTTCTTTCATGATATTTGATATTGCAAGCGAACAAAAGCATCAAGGTATAATTAAACCTAGATGACCTGAGCATTTCTTGCGTAAACAGACAAGAATTAATCAATTTCTTAAGTAAATCGGAATGTCATCCATGATACTTGGTAGAGCACTTCCCGCGACAATTCACAAAATAATAATGACTAACTCACAAATAGCAAACAAAGAAAATGTATCATTCTCCTTCCTTGCTTCTCTAGTTTAATACATCATTGAGTAGCTCCAAAGAAATGATAAGCAAATGATAAAATAAAAGGTACAACAATTCAAATTCTACTTAATGTATTTTCAAATCATTATTCAGATTAGATCATCAATGTTGAAATGTGTGTGCTGATGTTTGCATGATATTCTCAGACGTTTGACCAAATGATGTAACCTAAAGACCTATCCTAGGGGTCTCGGGGACTGATCAAAGATTAGTCTTGCCTACGTTATACATGCAGAGACCACGTAGTTCGACTGATACAGACCCTATTTTTGTGTTTTGCGATTTTTGAATGTTTTTTGCATGGATTTTCTAATTTTTTTTATTTTCTTTTGATTTTTGATGGATTTTCTGATGTTTTTTGGATTTTGATGGATTTTTTGATGTTTTTGGATTTTGATGGATTATCTGATGTTTTTGGATTTTGATGGATTTTCTAATGTTTTTGGATGTTTTTCAAGTATCGTCACTCGGTGTTGGCACGTTTGATTGTCTCCCCATTTAAGTCGAAAGTCCATTGTACCAAATAACTCTAGGACATTACCCCCAAGCTAGGGTAGGACATGATATCCTTTCTATGATATGGATAATGATACTAATTATCTCAAATGATAGATGGAAATGATATGAAAGGAAACAATCGTAACAAAACTGTACCCAATAGATAGAAGAGCTGATGAAAATCACAAGTAGCGCCTGTTTGCCAGGTTTTCATCACTTGTTTTTATTGTGTCATCCTTTTTGTATATTTTTATTTTTATTTTGTTTTTTTCCTTTTTCTGTCATCATGACGCCTGTTTGCCAGGTTTTCATCAAGACAACTTTACCGATCATGCACTAGGTATCCTCAAGTATAGAATCGCCTGAGATGGATGTTGTTCATGGGTTCCTCCAACATATCTCCTTCTGGTGTAGACAGCTGGTATGCTCCTGATCCATAGACTGATATAATGACATAAGGCCCTATCTAGTTAGGTTCAAACTTTCCCTTCTTTTCTCTATCTGCTTGATTTCTAGGGTTTTCCCGTAGGACCAAGTCTCTGATCTAGAAGACTCTAGACTTAACCCTATGATTATAGTTCCTAGACATTCTTTGTTGATAGGTTGTCAAATGATTGACAACTTGTTGTCGACGTTCATCAAGTAGCTCTAATTCTTGAAGTCTAGAGATCCTGTAATCCTCATCTGAAATGAGTCCCTTTAGTGAAACTCGAAGGGATGGAATTTCTACCTCAATAGGTAATATTGCCTCTGATCCATAGACAAGAGCATATGGTGTAGCTCTTGTTGGTGTTCTGATGCTAGACCTATAAGCCCAAAGAGCAGGGTTAAGCTGAACATGCCAATCATGCCCTACCTCATTTACAGTTTTCTTGAGAATCTTTAGGATTGTTTTGTTTGAAGCTTCTGCCTGTCCATTACCTTGAGGGTAATAAGGAGTTGAAAAGCGATGTTGGATGTGGAACTTTTCACACAACTCTTGGACGTCTTGGTTCTTGAAAGGCCTGTCATTATCTGTGATGATTGACTGGGGTATCCCATATCTACAAATGAGATAATTAAGTATGAAAGATGATAGCTGCTTCCCAATGATTGTGGTTAAGGGAACTGCTTCTACCCATTTTGTGAAATATTCTGTTGCGGTGATAATGAACTTATGTCCATTAGATGAAGATGGATTAATTTTCCCTACTAAGTCCAATCCCCACTGATAGAAAGGCCATGTAGTTGTGAATGGATGGAGCTCCTGTGCTGGTGCATGTATAAGATTGCCATGAATTTGACATTTTTGACATCTCTTAACAAACTGGTAAGATTCTTGCTGCATGTGCGGCCAGTAATACCCCAAACAAAGGAGTTTCTTGGCTAAAGATAATCCACTTGAATGTGTTCCACAAATTCCTTCATGGAACTCATGTAAAGCAGAAGCAGATTCGTTATGTTCTAAACAACGCAAAAGAGTACCATCTATGCCTCGACGGTAAAGAGTGTTAGCAATAATGGTATGTTTGGCGGATTGGCGTATGAAGTTGCGCTTTTGGTTGCGAGAAAGATTTGGCGGTAAGATATTATCTTTTAAGTATAAATGTCTCTATAAATGGAAGATTGGGCACTATCCAAAAGGCTTATGGTTTGGGATTTGGGATTTGCATATGCAGGATTTGACACTTGTTCCACAATAAATCGATAACGATCTTGTGTTTCAGGCATTTGTAGAAGAGATGCTATTGTGGCCATGGCATCTGCTGCTTTATTCTCTGATCTTGGTATCTGCTCAAATTTGATATCTATGAAGTATTTTCTTAGATCATCTACCAGTCTTTTGTATAAAATCAGTGTGTCATCCTTAGTTTGGTAATCATTGTTGACTTGATAGATGATTAACTGAGAGTCTCCATACACCTGTAGTTCTGTGATTTTCCAGTCAATAGCCACTTTAATTCCAAGGATTAAAGCTTCATATTCTACCACATTGTTAGTGCAACGGAAGGTAAGCCTATAAGATCATGGAATTGTGTGCCCAAAAGGTGTGACAAATAAAATTCCTGCCCCCGATCCATGTTGTGTGTGGGATCCATCGAAGTAGAGTTGCCATGGTTGTGTTGTAATGTTGAAGATATCCGCATCAAGAAATTCCATGGTCATAGGATGACTGTCTGATAATGGAGCTTCTGCTAATTGGTCAGCAATGACTTGTCCTTTGATAGCTCGCCTTTCAACATACTGAATGTCAAACTCATATGAGGAGCATGACCCACTTTTCCAACCTTCCTGTTAAAGCTACTTTGCTCAATAAATACTTGAGGGGATCAATTTTTGCAACGAGCTTGACAGTGTGAGTGAGCATATAGTGTCACAATTTTTGTGTTGTAAATACTACTGTTAAGCATGATTTTTCAATGAAGGTGTAGTTTACTTCATGTCCATTGAGTGTCATGCTGATATAGTATATTGCTTGTTCCTTTCCTTCTTTATCCTCTTGTTCTAGAAAGGCTCCTAAAGAAATATCTGTTGTTGCGATATATAGCAACAATGGCTTGTCTTTACTGGGTGGCACCAAGATTGGTGGTGTCATTAAATAATGCTTGATTTGATTGAAAGTATTCTCACACTGTTCATCCCATTTAAAAGACACATTTTTATGCAAAAGATGGTTGAATGGATGACACCGATTTTCTAGTTGAGAGATGAATCTTCTGATGGACTATAGTCGACCTTGTAGAGATCTTAATGTACTGATATTCTTAGGAGGTGGCATTTCCACAATGGCTTTAACTTTTGTTGGATCTACTTCAATTCCTTTTGTAGAAACTATGTGTCCAAGGAGTTTTACTAATGTTACTCCAAAGGAACATTTCTAAGGATTTAATCTAACTTTAAATTTCCCCAACCTGTCAAATATTTTGGCAAGTATCTCTAGATGTCCTTCCCTGGTGTGAGATTTGGCTAAGATATCATCCACATAGTCTTCCATGAAGGTGTGCATCATGTCATGGAAGATTGTTGTCATAGCTCGCTGGTATGTAGCTCTTGCATTCTTTAACCCAAAAGGCATGACGTTCCAGCAAAAGGTGCCCCACGGACATGTAAATTTTGTCTTTTCTTGGTCTTCAGGAGCTATTTTGATTTGATTGTATCTTGAAAATCCATCCATGAGTGATAGCATTTGATGGCCAGCTGTTAAATCTACAATCATGTCTATGTTTGGCAAAGGAAAATCATCCTTTGGACATGCTCTATTTAAATCCCAAAAATTAGTACATATTCTGATGGTGTGATATGGTTTTGAAACAGGTACAATGTTGGATATCCATTCAGCATAATCAATAGATCTGATAAATTCAGCATCTAGTAGTTTCTTCAAATCATTTTTTACTAATAATGCAACATGTGGATGCATTTTTCTCAGTTTTTGTTTTATTGGTTTAGTGCCAGTTGGTAAAGATAAGTGATGCATAATAAGATCTGTGTCTAAGCCTGGCATGTCAGAGTATGACCAAGCAAAATTGATGCATCGTTCTTCAAAGAATTTGATAAAATTTGGCTTTTCTATATCTATCATGGATGCTGCCAAGTGTAGTATTCTTACTTTCTTTGCTGTGCCAATATCAATAGTCTGTGTGGGTTCTATCAACACTGATGATCTTTCATGGTAATGTTGTGGGAGGATGTCAAGCCTTCCATCCTTTGGTGCCTCAATGAGGTTTTCACCATTGGATGTGTTCTTTGTTTTTACTATTTTAGGATCAAATACTGCCATAGAATGGTTTTCACCATTAGATCCATTATTTATTTCCATACTTTTGCAACTGAAAGGCTTGGCACCCTCCTGCCTAAAAGCATCATTAAAAGAAGCATTGGTAGAACAAGTATCAGATTCTTCACAGCAAAGGTAGTTAATAATAGCGGAGTCATTGTCAAAAACTGGGAGATTGATGGGGTGTTGAGGTTCCCACTCAATAAGCTTGGGATGCAGTAAAGGAAATGAATCATTAGAAGGGTTGAGGTCAGCGATTGTGAAAGCTCGGACGAAAATGTCATCAAAGTTGTTAGTGGTTATGTCAAGACCTACGAAGGTATTTTCTTCTACATCATTTATCTCACTTGATGTCTATTCATCTTCACTTGAGTCATCAAAATTTTGTGTTTCAAAGAGAATAGGATTAAAACTCGAGCTTTGATCCTCCTCACGTTTGGGGGTATATTTTTGATAACATCGATCTGGATATTTTCATAGGAAACATCTAATAAGTTGTCCCACTCATATTCATTTGAATCTATTTCAGAGTTATCTCTTATTTGAAGAATACGCTCCACAATTTTATTGGTGAGTTCTACTCTTGCTTCTTCTATGTATCCTAGTCCAGTTCTGCCATTTTGCTGAATTGTGAGAACTTGGATTGGTTCTGTTACACTTTGTTCCCCTTGTTCAAGAGGTCCTTGTTCGGTTGCATATCCTAGTCCCGTTTTATCCTTATGTTGGAGCGTGAGTGGCTGGATTGGTTCTGTTATGCCTTGTTTCCTTAACCCAAGAGGTCCCTGTCCTAAATATCCCATCTTCTCCAGAATAGTTTTTCCCTTTCCATATTGATTTGTCTCTATGATATTACTCGTGGAAGTGGAAGCTTCCTCATCCCTATAAAGCCAATTTAGTATGGCCTTATCTTCTGATTCTTCATCTACGTTTCCAGCTTTTACAAATCTGCCATCTAATGCTGTTGTAGATTGTGCTGATTTTTGGGTGGTTGTAGATGGCTGTCCATATGTTTGTAAGTAGGGTAACATCTGTGATAGATGGAAAGACTGTCCGAAACCATATTCCCTTATTCCTTTGTCACTTATCTACACTTTGTTGGTGAATTGGTGTGAGAGTGAAGCCAATTGTTCTTCAACATTTGAAGGGTTAGATTGTGCCACCTTGATCTCTTGTGATTTTTGTTGTTTTGGAAGCCACTTTGATATGAAACTTTGTTGTTTCTCACCATTAGATGAATTTGATGTGCTAACTTCTTTATTGTGAGGTATTAATGTATCCTGAGATGTTTTCAATGTATGACAAGCTTGGGTGTCATTATAGTCTGCTGTGATTGTTACCTCCTGTCCATTGACGAGAAATTTTAGGCACTGATGATAGGTGGAAGGTATTGTTTGCATATCATGAATCCAAGGACGTCCCAACATCATGTTGTATGTCAGTTCCCTATCTAAGACTTGACAAACCACATTTTGGACAATAGGTCCCACTTGAATGGGTAATATGATCAATCCTTTAGATGATCTTTCTTCTTCATCATATGCTTTGATTGTGATTTTTCTTCTTGTATCAATGGCTTCATCTGAATATCCTAGTGCACGAATCAACTTTAAGGTACAAATATCTAAACCAGCCCCTCCATCTATCAGGACATGCTTTACACGGTGTTTATGGATTAGGACTTCAATGTGAAGGGAAGAATTATGTGGATGGGTGAGTGATACATCATCATGTTCAGAAAATGAAAGGCAATGAGGTGCAGATAGATGTCCCACCATAGCTTGGAATTGACATACATCCAAATTGTTAGGTACCGTGGTTGATACAAAAGCTTGCTCAAGAATGTCTTTGTGTGATGGGGAGATCTTTAAAAGTTCCAAGATGGATATTTGCGCCGGTATTTTCTGTAATTGATCGATGAGATTATATTGATTGGAGGGAGGATTTATAGATTGGGGTGATAATGATGCTCCTTTCAATATAACTTTGGATTGTGCCCTTGTTGTGGCATTAACCGGTTGGTGCTCTTGTTTCCCTTTGAGTGTGATTACATTAATTTGGTTTTCATATTTTTCCATATGTTGTACCAAATTAATAGGTGTAATGTCATTGTTTCGATTGATTTGATTGCATAACTCCTCATCCTCTTTGTCAGCAGAAAGACAAAGAATTGTTGTCATAAACATAACCGACATTCTTACCTTTGGTGTTTGCGGAAGAGGATTCTCCCTTCTGATAATTGGGTAGCGGATTTTTGAATGTTGTATGATCTTTGTTTGTTTGGTGTCCCTCTACAAATACTTTCTTTTGATCTATAAGGTCTTGTACCGCATGTTTTAACTACCAACAATTTTCAGTCATGTGGCCTTTATTTTGATGTAGTGACAGCAATGCAAGTCATTCCACCATGATGGTTTGACTTGAGGGTCCCAATTTCTAGCCTCTTGTACTTGAATAAGTTTTTCATCTAAAAGTTCTTTGAGGACTGATTCCAATGATTGCCCTAATGGCATGAATTTTTGTTTATTGGATGGTCGTTGGAATGATTGGGTTTTTGTTTCTCCACTGTTTTGATTATTTCCTTGATCACTACTTTGTTTGACATTAAGACCATTGTTTTGTTTGTTTGTTTGTAGTTGTTGGCATCAAGGTGAATACTGGTTTGGACATGTGCGTATCGATCATGGTATCAATATTCTTATTCTTTTGCCAAAATCTTGGCTTTTCGTTGTTGTTGTTAGAGGAATTGCTATTGTTTGAACTTTCAATGAAGTGTTTGATTGTTCCTCTTTTGATTAGAGCCTCTTCGATTTTGAGCCCCTTTTCGATAACTTGTTCAAATGTAGATGAACATTGTAAGTCCAATATGTAATTCATGTCATCCACTAGGTTATCAATGAACATCTCTATCTTCTCCTCTTTAGGAATAGATCTAGGGTATTTAGCAAATAGCCTTCTCCATCGTTGGAGAAAGGAAAGAAAATTTTCACCTTTTTCTTGTTTGGTGTTGTAGAGTTCTTTTAAGGTCACCTCATGTTGGATGTTGAATGAGAAGTGTGTTATGAACCTATTGATCAGTTCTTCAAAAGATTGGATCCCGGGTTCCATTTTAGAAAACCACTCCATGCAAGTGTTTCCTAAGCTTCTTGGAAATAATCGTAGTAAGTAAGATTCCTCATGTGCGAACTCTATGCTCATGGCTCTAAATTCCCGTATGTGATCAAATGGATCGGTTCTTCCATTGTATTTGTTGCATGTCGGGTATTCACAATATCGTGGAAATGGTATCATGTTAATGCTTGGGTCAAATGGATAAGGGCAAATGTCTTGTAAGGAATATCTTTTTGTTGGCCCTTGTTGGATATTTTGGAACTACAATTGTAATTGTTGGATTTTTTTTGTCAAAGCATCTATTTGATTTGGATTTTCCATACTAGTTGTCTGAGGTGTGGTCATTTCCTTGAGTTGATTGACATCGAAGTCTTTAGGAAGCTTAGCACCTTTGTTAGCTAATAACATAAGATACTTTTCCATATCTTGCTCTAGCATCTTTTCCATAAATTTATGGAAATGAGGGTCTTGTTGAACTTTCTTGATTTCTTCTGCAGTTATTTCTTTCTCTTGTGAATTAGTGAGAGGATCAGTGTTGTTGTATCATCCCCAAGGGTTTTCTTCAACCATGGCTTCTATTCTTTTGTTTTCTTCTTGTTGTTTCCTTTGATATGCTGATCGTGTGAAAATAGGCATACAAACGTTGGAGTTTTTACTCTAGACTTTGATCTTGGATTTTTGATTCGAATAAGTGTTGTTTTTAACGAGGTTTTTGATAGAACTACGTTAAAAATCTGATTTAGTTGTGTCTAGTTTCATGATGAAAGGATGATAAAAATCCTTGATAAGGAAATTTTGACACAAAAATCTCAGATTAGTGATGATTAAATAAGGACACTTTGGAAGAGATTTCAAGACCTAGGCGTAATAATAAAGTTCTCTCTTTTTTTGTATGATTCAAGTGTTTTGAAAAAAAATGTTTTGGGCTGATGAAAACCTTGTTTTCGATATGGGAAAACTGAAATACTGTCTTACTAACTCTCTATTTTTCTGACTTTCTGGAGCGCTAAAACAGAGACAGGAGGCACTAAAATAGAGACCCAAAGCGCTAAAACAGAGTTGTGATGCGCTAAAACAGAGACCTGGCATGCTAGAATAGAGCAGTGAGCCACTAAAACAAAGATGTGATGCACTAGAATAGAATTGTCATGGTAGAACAGAGATATGACGCGCTAGAACAGATTAGTGACGCGCTAGAACATATTAGTGACGCGCTAGAATAGATCAGTGACGCGCTAGAACAAAGATGTGATGTGCTAGAATAGATCAGTGACGCGCTAGAACAAATTACTGATGCCCTAGAACAGAGATGTAACACGCTAAGACAGAGTTGTGTCATGCTAAAACAGACACCTGAAGCGCTAAAACAGAGCTGTGAGGTGCTAAAACAGAGCCGTGAGGCTCTAAAACAGAGATGCGACACACTAAGACAAGAAACTATCTTACTCTATGAAACTCACTTAATTTTCATAAATGGCATGCATATAAAATCATTTCTTCATCTCATCATAAATGTCACAATAAACATCTCATTTCATGATATCATATACACGTTATGTTTCATCATTCATTACATTTATCATTCATTTACATCTCATCACATTGTCATTATCATGTAGTTGCAAAATCATCATTCATTGCATACATAAACAAGGCATTTTACATCTCATTTTATTCATTCATACATCATTTCATTTACATCTCATTTTATCTATCATATATCACATATCCATACATCATTTTATTCATTCATATATCATACACTTATATCTCATTTTATCTATCATATATCACATATCCATACATCATTTTATTCATTCATATATCATACACTTATATCTCATTTTATCTATCACATGACACATATTCATACATTACACTACATCCATACATGATTCATTTCATACATTACATTTTCATCCATATATCATTCATTTACATCTCATTTTATATATCATACATTACATTATATCCATACATCATTCATTTCCACCTCATTTTATACATCATACATTACATTATATCCATACATCATTCATTTACATCTCATTTTATTTATCATATATCACATATCCATACATCATTCATTTACATCTCATTTATCTATCATACATTGCATTTCATTAAGAAAATAAATACATAATCAATATCATATCACATCATCATCAATGCATTTATCCAATCTAGTATAATAAATCATCATAAAATATAAAAATTAAAATGCATCCATCACATAAATCATGTAGAACACATCATAGATCAATACATCCATCACATAAATCATGTAGAACACATCATATATATCTCATCAAGTGTCAAGTATACAATGAAATCTGAAAAGGATGAAAATAACATCATATCAAAAATGGTTGTATATATTTCTCAAAGGGTACACAAATGATCTCAAGTGGTACTCGCACCAGAAGGAGTAGGTCTCGCACCAGTATCATGACCACCACCAGATGTCCCAGGATCTCTCGAATCTCTTGGATCTCTCGAGAGAGGCTGTGTCATGCCTCTGCTCACTGTCCTCGAACAAGTCCTCTCTGAGCGGGACTGGGCATAACTGACTCTCTGCTCTGGGGGGCAAAGCTCATGATAACGGCTCCTGTAAAACTCAATCTCGGCACCTGCCCGCATAGCCTCATGATAATGGCTGCTATTCTTTCATTTTCTTCTTGTTGTTGCCTTTGATATGCTGATCATGTGAAAATAGGCATAGAAACGTTTGAGTTTTTACTCTAGACTTTGATCTTGGATTTTTGATTCGAATAAGTGTTGTTTTTAATGAGGTTTTTGATAGAACTACGTTAAAAATCTAATTTAGTTGTGTCTAGTTTCGTGATGAAAGGATGATAAAAATCCTTGATAAGGAAATTTTGACACAAAAATATCAGATTAGTGATGATTAAATAAGGACACTTTGGAAGAGATTTCAAGACCTAGGCGTAATAATAAAGTTCTCTTTTTTTTGTATGATTCAAGTGTTTTGAAAAAAAAATGTTTTGGGCTGATGAAAACCTTGTTTTCGATATGGGAAAACTGAAATACTGTCTTACTAACTCTCTATTTTTCTGACTTTCTGGAGCGCTAAAACAGAGACAGGAGGCGCTAAAACAAAGACCCAAAGCGCTAAAACAGAGCTATGATGCGCTAAAATAGAGTCCTGACGCACTAGAACAGAGCAGTGAGCCACTAAAAAAAGATGTGATGCGCTAGAACATAATTGTGTCGTGGTAGAACAGAGATATGACGTGCTAGAATAGATCAGTGACGCTCTAGAACAGATCAGTGACGCACTAGAACAGATAAGTGACACGCTAGAACAGAGATGTGATGCGCTAGAACAGATTAGTGATGCGCTAGAACAGAGATGTAATGCGCTAAGACAGAGTTGTGTCACGCTAAAACTGACACCTGAAGCACTAAAACAGAGTCGTGAGGCGCTAAAACAAAGATGCGATGCGCTAAGACATGAAACTATCTTACTCTATGAAACTCAGTTGGTCTGGTATCGTATTGTATGGCTGGTTGTGGGATGTATTCTAGACGAATTCTTTGACTGTGACTGTGGTGTTGCCTAAGAGCCCTTCTTTGATAAAATGCTTGTGAATCTAAGGGAGCTACAGCATAGTCGTCCGTATAACCTCTAGAGAAATCGTGATATCTATGAATAAAAGTCCTATGTTGGAGTAGAACTTTCCTACTTTGATATAAAAATTGTTGCTTTCTCAGAAGTTGTTTGTATGTAAGTGTTTTCTTTGGCTTTCTGATTCGTTTGACAAGAGATTTCTTGACAAATTTGGTGGATACCCAATCTCGAATCATGAGAATTTCACAAGTGTTTTGATTTTGAAGATTTTTTTTTTGTGATGATCTTATCTGAATTTTAATGAAAGAAAACACAGCAAGCAAGAATAGAATGGTTGACTTTAAAATCCTAGAGTCTAAACAGATAGTGTATGTTCTTAAGAATCAAACATGATTCTTCTTGATTTTCACTAGTTTATAACAGATAATACAATTCAGATAGACTCAATCCTAGAGACAAAAGGTCATCGTTATATACTCGAACGGCCCACAGCTTGGAATTGCTTCGACTCACATAGCCATGTCACCCCCTAGAGGGCGCCCGTGTTTTTTTCTTTTCCAGGTGCATACTTAGAGTGATGGAAGTGGATACTGGATCCCCTGAGCAAACAGTCCTTGGCAAGTATATGGTGAGTGCTTGAGGGTAGATTCTTCCCCGCCCCTGCACCACCGAGTATTACAATGTTTAGAAACTGACAAGCTTGCTTCTATTTCTAGGTTCTTAGATAGGGTTTCTGTTCAGAGCGGCAAATGGATAAACTCCCTCGAGAGACCTCCCAATCTTTAAAACAAAGATTTTGGGGATGGTTATCCTGCACACTTCTGTTGAAAGAGGGTTTCCCCAAATTCACATAATTTATTAAGTGGGTTGGAATACCATGGCTTTTGGCTGTCCCCACTCAGGTCGTTCCCGTAGGGTGAGTACTTTTTTCCACTACGGCAGGCCTGTCTAAAGGTTTTAATAAAAGTTTGAAAATGCGTAAAGAAAAAGTGGGTCTGGTATTCTAATTCACCCAGTTAAGGGGAGAGCATAAACCTATCACCCAATCACAGCAAAGAAGTTTGTTCACTTTTAAAGCCCAAAAGACAAATTAGCTAATCTATATGGAGATATTGCTCCATAAAAGCATGATGTTCAATTTTAATCCCATAAGAAATTGTGAAGTTTCTATCCTAGGATTGATCAATTTTTATCCATTTGCTATCCTAGGATTGATAAATTTTAACCCATTTTCTGTCCTAGGATTGATAAATTTTAACCAAAAATAGACAGAAGAACAAAATCTGGCCATAGATGTGTTGGATCTAGATAAAAAAAGATTTTAAAGACAAAGAGTCAAGGCACTGAAACAATGGATTAATGCGCTGAAATAGTGGTGCAGTGCGCTAAAACAATTGGGCGGCGCGCTAAAACAAAAGACTGGCGCACTAAAACAAATGATGGGCGCGCTAAAACAGATGACTGGCGTGCTAAAACAGACCACTGGAGCGCTACAGAATCCAACCGGCGCGCTACAAAAAACCACGGTTCCGCGAAAACTATCATGCTGATACCTGTAAGACACTTTTTCACAAAAAATTATGCAGAATATGGGGTTAGGCCCCACGGTGGGCGCCAAAATGGAAGCGTAAAAATGAGGTAAACAATCTAAAATGCATCTACACTTCTAAATAAGACATAATAGCAAAGATTGAAGAGAATTTAAACTAATTTAAATGTAGGAACCTCTGAAGCTGTCCTATTGCTCTCTAACTCCAAAGATCTCTCTAATCTACTTTGCTCTCAGATTTAAGAAGCTAATTAGATTATTGAAATGACACTTAGAGAATGAGAATTAAATTATTATGATTCCTAAATGCAACTAAGATGATTCTACAACAAAGCTTCTGAGAAAGAAACTACTGTAAACAACCATAATTGATGAATTAAAATGCTTGATGAATGCTTGATGGATGCTGGATGAATGCTTCTATTTGCTTGATTGCCTAAATGCTTGAATGCTTGGAAAACCTGCAGAGTAAAATTGCACAAGTTAGGATCCATTTCCTGTAGCCAAAGACCTGTATTTATAGCTTTCACGACAACACATTTGCATAGGGGTACGGGATAAAAGGTTGAGATTCAATCTGGAGAATTGAATGGCATGGGATGAGAAGATGGAGCTGATCATGGAGGATTGTTCCTCCCCATGAAAACACCAGGCAAGATGAGAGGAAAGATTGGAGGAAGAAGATGGAGAGGATTTCCTGCAGGTTTGTCCCTGAAGCTCTTCCCGTGAATGAGAGTTGAATTAATTAGATTTTAAAAATCTAATTTTATTGGTGAGTAATAAAAGGAATATGATTTATGCATCAATTTAAATAATTTAAATTTATTTAAATTTAGCAAAAGGGGAATAAATAATTTAATAAATCAAACTATAGGATTTGTTTATTAAATTAAAACAAAAGGAAAATGATAATTAAATAAAAGATTTTTAGAATATCTTTATTTAATTAAGAAGAAATGTGATGAGGTAATTAAATAACACAAATTATTTAAGTTGTTTATTTAATTTATGATAGAAGTATAAAAGAAGTAGTAATAATAATAATAATTAAATAAAACAAAGTTTTTAATTTTGTTTATTTAATTAAGAGAAATAATATGATAAAAATGATAATAATTAAATAAAACAAAGTTTTTAATTTTGTTTATTTAATTAAGAGAGAAATAGAAGAATTAATAATGAACTTAATATAAATAAATATTTCTATTTATTTATTAAGTAGATGAATTTAAGATTAATTAATCAAATAAATCGTATTTAATTAATTAGATTCTCTAGACCATTTTTAGGTGTCTACAAGCACATCTTTTAATCAAATCGATCATATCATATATATCAATAATGTAACTGTCATGGTACAAATTAGGATCAAATGTGTATGTATCAATCAATGAATACAAATGCCCATGGGGCTATAAAAAATGGAGCCGATGGATCTCAAAAAATAATAGTGTCACTGATCAAAACTGTGTGGTAGCTAGCCCTGATGGCTGCTCCCCTCACCTGCCTACATCTCAGGCTGGTCTTGCCTCTATCCTATTTGCAAGGAAAAAATCGACAGTCGAGCTGTTGGAGGCACTACCTATCGATAATGTACCCTATAGTACTCAACCTCTTTGATGCCCTTGCGATACATCCACACAGGTAATTTCCTACCCTATGTCACAGCTACCATGCTCTCTAGCTATTGGCATCGACCCAACTCCTGTGCCAGCTGCAGCTTTGTAGCCTACCACTATTGTCCAACTTGATCGCACTTTGCCGTAAGGGCCTGGACTTGTTGCTGAGCCTGGTCTCTCTTGGCCATCAATGTCTACACCTATGCCTAAAGTTGCTATATGAGTACAACCCTTTGATTTGGCTGAGGTTGTGGTGGCGGTGGTGGTAGTTGTTGATCCCTCTAGGGTGACTATTGATCCCTAGGGACATCTCTTTGTTGATACCCATCCCCCTGATCTTTATGCTCTAGCTAGTGGGTAGGTGGTCCTCCTCCTCCATCTTTTTCTCCACCTCTGTCTCCTCATCCTCCTCATCCCTACCCCCACTTTGTTGTCTGGCCTCGGGGTCTCCATTGTGGAAGAACTATCCCTGGCACTGTCAACCGGACTAGTGGCCTAAACCAGTCAATATAAGCATGTGTGGTCCCGGGATCTTCCTACCCCTGATCATAAGCCTAGGGCCTCGCTACTAGCTGTCTGAAAGAGTCAACTGCATCCTTTGGAGGGATCATCTGACCCCATGTAGTATCTTTTGTGGTCCAAGCAAATATGGCCACATATTGATCATCTGGCATGTCCTGAATGTCACCAAATAGCCTAGCTACCCTATCTGGCAAGTAGCACTCAATCATCATGTGCTCTCTGCCCTGCATCAACCTATCCTATCTTGCATAGAGGAGTTGTTGCACATCATTGTACCATGCAGGTATCCCTAGCCAGGGTCTCCATGTAAATGTGGTCATCTCATCAATGAACCTCCTCCAGTGAGGGATGCCAGCTTGTCCTATATGTATAAATGTCATACCACCCCTATACTGCCAAACTGTTGGGTTGTCGGGCTCGATGTCGACCACTATCACCCTTAGAAAATCTTAGTTATGTGCTCCCATTCCCAGATGTGCAAAAGTGTAACCCCTGCGCTAATGGCTTTGTTGTCACAATATGCAAACTCGTGCAAATGATGATATAGTGAGGCCAACATCCTTGGTCCCCATGCAAAGCAGTACCTCCTGAAGAGCATCTATTCCCAAGCTAGACCCCATCCTGGACTGAAGTACATACCCCGTCGATCTGGAGCTACAAGTCCTGAAATAATCTTCGCCACAATCAATCAGAATTTGGACACCCAACCTTTGTAATGCTCAAGCTCAATCTGTCCCTCGATGAAGACAATCTCATCCAGCCCCATCATCTCATAGTAGGCATCTATGTCATTGTCCATGTCATAAATAACCCTCTCATCATTAATGGGAAATCAAAGAATTTTCTAGATGTCCTCTAGTGTGACAGTCACCTCGCCAATGGGTAGATGAAATAATGATGTCTCACTATGCCATCACTCGGCTAGTGTGGTCATCATACCCAAGTGTTTCCTAATAGAAGGTGCATATGCGACATACCATAGGCTGATTGTTCCAAGGTTCTCCTAAAGAAACTCATGCAAACTAGACAATATTCTAAGCACCAAGGATCGGTGCTTGCGAGAATGTACAAGCTCCCTATCCTCCTGCACCAATAAAGCTACAACATCAAGTTTCATAAAGATTTGGATCTTGTTTGAAGTTTTCAAAACTGAAATAGCAAAGGCATCACTGTTTGCAAAGGCGACACTGTCAAACTCCAAACTACAACACTGGAGGCCCCAAATCACAAACTCCACTGCGACGTTGTTCTTTGACCATGTATCTGTTTAACCTAGAAACCCTAAAGACCAAACTAGACTGCAGAGGCATCATTTGCATATATGGCACCATTTGGAGTTTGACCCGTAAATCTCTAACTATGATGTAGTGTCACACATCACAATAGCAACGTGGTTTAAGGCCTAGCAGCACCGATTCTACCCTTTCAACAACACCAAACAACACCATTGGACTAGTTTGACTTTCAAACCCTATTTAATGCACACAAAAATCAAAATGACAAGTTGGGTTAGGATCACATACCGATGGTCCTGTGCTTGGAAGTCGTTGGTAGACTTGCACTCACTCAGAAATGTGTCGAGGAAGCACTCTTTGTGTCATCTCGAATGAAGGTTAGAGCTCAAAAGCAAGAAATTTATAAAGGCTGAGTGTGTAAATGAATTGAAAGTGACCCCTCGAGGGCTATTTAAGCATGAAAGTTAGGGTTTTTTGACCCTATTTAGCCGTCAAACTAGGGTTTTGTGCCCCTGACCCCATTTTTTCCCAACTGAAGCTCGTTTCAAGTCTTTTTCTCACATTTTGGCACATTTTTGGAATCTTGGAGCCTTTCTAGACCTGTTAGGTAGCTTGTCCTCTTTTTCATGAGATCACCCAAAAATTTGAATTTTTGTCTGATCTCTCAAGGGGGTAGTATACCGGTATAATTCTTTCGCTAGGGCAGTAGTGGGGCATCCGAGAAATAAAAAACAATTTGAATTTTGATCTTGGAAAGTTTATTCTTTGAACCAATACAACAAGTACATTGCTTCAAAGAGGGGAAAAATGTAGACACGTAAATTATACTGATTGATCTTGTGCACTTGATCCTAATTTACTAACACTAGTTCATCCTAAATCACTCATTTACTAACAATTTAATCGAATAATCATTATTTGATTAAATTCATCATATTTCATCTTGTAATTAAATAAATCAATTTTATCTAATTAAATCATTATCTCCTATTAATTAAATAAATCATTTAGTTTAATTAATCATAATATCCCTATTTTAATTAAATAATTCATTTTATTTAATTAAGTTCTAATATCATCTCCTTTAAATTAAATAAACTAATCTCTATTTGATTTAAATCTAACATCATCCCCTTTTAATTAAATAAATCAAACTTTATTTAATTAAGTCAAATATCCATTATTCCTCTCATTTTGATTTATTTAAATCCTAAAATCTAAGTCAAAATTTCAAATCAACTAATTATCATCTAAATTAATCAAATCATGATTAATCCTAAAACTAATTCCTCAAATCCTCTAGATGTTGTAACTTGCACATGAAAATCAATTTAATTGATTTATTAAATCTCCTATTTTCATTCAAAAGGGGATCAAGTTGGAATATTCTTCAAATTTGAAAATTCCCTCCCAAAGGACTTGTCCATCCAACAAGGCATTAAAGGCCTCTTACATGTCCTTTTTCTTGAGCCAAGTGGCATTAACTCTCTTTTCTTCTCCCTCCAACATGTCACTTCTCCAATTTCAAATATCCACCTAATGGAATTTATGTGCACATTCATCAAAATGTGCTCCACCTCTCTCCATTCACATGTTGACAAGTGGCAATGTGCTATTGGTTGATCTTTTTCCCACATTCATCCTTTTGGCTCATTCCTCCATCCTTTTCTTCTATAAATAGAAGGCTCTTTTACTAATTTTGGATCCACAACTTCATGCAACATCATTATCCCCATGTTTTGAGCAATTTCATCCATTCTCATCCAAGTTTCATAGTTTTCATCAATTTCATAGCTAGGTTATGGAAAATTTTATCAAGGAGCTCCATTGATCATCATCAAACTTGAAAAGAATTGGGAAAGGGCTACTTTTCATATCAAAATAGCACCAATTCCCCCATGGTATTGAGAGTTTGAACATTTCAATAAGATTTAGTTTGCTTTATTTGTGTTACTTACCTTATTTCTTTTTTTCTATGTTTCAAATGAATCTTATGGGGAATGATGGTTTTTATTTGTGTAATGGACTAATATTGTGTTGTTTTTTCGTGTTTTTGCAGGTCTAGATCCACCATTGACACTTTGAAATGAGTATGTCTAAGATCATGATGGGCCAAAAAGTGGCGATATGATGGGTATGTGTAGGGTATGTGGTTGACGACTTTTTTAAAACCCAAAATTGATGAAACAAAAAAGGGTTTTTAAAGGAGATTTTCAACTTTCCGCCAATATAAATTATGCTTTACTTTGAATTTAATAAATAATTATTATTCATTTTCTTTTTGAATTACGACTAAAGTCCTTATTGATAAGTTGATTGAAAAACATCTATAGCTTTCAAACGGTGTTACATTTTTTGAATCCAAAAAATGCATCACATTCTATGCTTTGCATACTATAGGATTAAAAAAAATGAATTTCATGAAGTTTTGCCAAGTTAAGGTGGTTAGACATACAAGTTTTTATATTTTTTAAAATATGTAATAAAAAAATCATAATTAATTATTTACTTGGAAAAAATTACAAAAAAAATATGCATCACATCAGGACATGAGTCCACTACTTATATCTAAAATCTTATAAAAAAATATTATCATTTTATTGTGGTTAGGGTGGTCAGGCAGACACCAACTTCTTATTTTTTTCACCAAATATATATTTTTTTCTAAATAAACCTAATAGTTTAGAAAATACATTCAATTTGCTATAGATTCTATTCTTACATATTTTTGAAATAATATAGATAACTTATTCAAATTTTTACATCAAGTTGCCTAACTTTGATTTTTTTGAATTTTTCGCCACTTAAGGGCCTATTTTTTCCATGATGATCCTGCACATACCCAAACCTTTGAGCCCATTCCATGTTACTTCTTGTTTTGAAATTTTCCTTCAATATACTTCTGTGATCTCCTATGTTGACTTAATTGTGCTATCAATTCTTAGATCTCATGCACTACCACATAATTTAGTCAACCTCCTAAGATGGCCGCCTTTGTTTCATTCACCTTGGAAAAAGTAGACTTATCAATTGTACCAAGAGAAAAAACACTGCATTTCATAACCAATAAAGATAAAGCTATGCAATTTATTATGAAAATATGAATGTTAATGAAAACCGATATGGAGGAATACATTTTGAAATGCACACATATATATACATATGAACTAACTTTCTCACATAATTATGTAATACCAAGATGATCATAGTGACTGAAAATTCCATTTGCCAAGATAGCATCAACATAATTGGAAAAATAAATTAATCTCAAGAAACTTAGTCATTGGATGCAATGA
>VDFB02093252.1:41029-60589 GCA_007258455.2 Sequoia sempervirens
TTAAAGCTGTCGATCTCTAAAATACCACATATGTTTGTGTCGCGACGCATCTGAACCTCACAGAGCCGCATCTGCCAAAACTAAGTCACATTTTTCAGTCCTAGAGATGCATTCGCTCAAACCAAACTACATTCGAGACACTGTGACGCATTTGAGGCCTCAAATGACACATTTTCCTGTCACAAGTAAAACCCTCATACAAAGTCAAATTTGAAGCTAAACCTTGTCAATCTTTTGTCAAACACTGTTTCCAAAGGGATTCTGTTAGAAACCAACTTTGAAATTGCTCAAAAAAAATTTTGACCACTAGTTTGCATTCTTGACCATAGGTTTCATCCTTCATTTTTTTAGTTGCATACATTAGGCATTAGCTTGACCCTAGGTTTTAATACTTGCATACTTTGGATTAGGAAAATCTCAATACAATTTTCAACATCATTGCTTCCAAAACTAGGTTATCTTGGACTTAATCACCATTCTGTTTTCCAGTCATTGTCCCTTTTGTGAGATTTATCCAACTCAAAAGTCTAGTTAGGAAAACTCACTAGTCATTTTGACCTTGTCATCTTGTCATTTTCAACAAAGTCCTTTAGTAACCGAGATCAAAAACAAAGATTGAGCTTAGAAGTGCTTAGGTATCCTTTTCTCAAATTGCATTCTAAGTTTAGACATTGCATATTTTATTCCCAAAAATCCAAAAATATTATTCATCTTAGTCGTCATTTTGAACCTAGACCTTGCATAGTTTCATCATTACATTTAGTTGTCATTTTCATTTGAGCAATCTCATTTTATGGTGGAAACTAGACTCCAAAAGCATAAACGACAAATGGAAAACTTTGGACAAGACTCCACTTCCAATGTCAACAATCACAAGTATGACCCAAATTGGACTTTTGATGATCCATTTGGCAACGCGAATAATCAACCTCTCACGACAATACCATCCTCATCAAATAGTCCCTTTGAACCATTCTTACGTAAGGATGTATACAGACAAATACTTGAGGAAAACCTAGAGGTAGCAGCACAAGATCCAGAGGCCTCTCAATTTGTGGAACAAATGGTCCTATATGACAGAGACAGATATTTGGCCATACTTTTAAGTCAAGGAGCTAAGTTACCCCACAGATTTGACATTAACACATTGAGATCAACATCTCATGACCTTAATGTCAACAATGCACATAACATGTCAAATAGTGGTCAACCTCCAAACAATACGAGCAATACTTTCTTTGACACTACAATGACCGTGCATGCTACCTCCAACTTTCCAAACACCTCCAGCTCAATAAACGCTACATCCATTAAAGGATCACAATATGCCACAATGCCCACAATATCCACAACACTATCTGTCAGTAGGCTTGCCTTTGGCTCCTCGACAGTGTCTGAAAGTTACTCCAATCCTCTTTTTTACCACTATGGTAAAATGCAATGGGGGCATCATCAGAGTCATACCCAATCCCCAACCAGCGGCTACATCTAGTACCATAAGTACACCTTCGACATATCCTCTCATTGGTATCTCAAAAAATCCTTTGGGTGGAGGTAAACAACGGATCTTTATTCAAGGACAACAAAAAATGTTAACACGTCAACACTGTCCAATACCATCAAATACCAAGGACAAAATACGACCATTCCCCTTGTCCAAACCCAACAATTTGGACAAGGTAGTCAAAAAACACAGCCCATGGCATCATTAGCACATCACAATGTTCATGGTCACCATATTCCCCAAACATCAACACAAATGGCTGGGGGACACATCCCAACATACTCATCCCATATTCATACTCACCAACATACCCCCAATCCAAACTTTCAATACCAACAACACACAAATCCGAACACATCATACATGTCACAACAATCCATCCCTCCACAATACACCAATATCCACACACAACAAATAGGGACCTATGGCGTACCAATCAATCCAATGTATGGGACCACAAATGACCCTATAATAGATGCCTTACAAGCAAAACTGATGGGTCTAGAGAAGACCATAGAAAACATACAAATATATGGCAAAAAATTAGAAGTGTCATATGATCTAGATGTATACCCATTCGACATGAGCTTATACATGCCACCATTTCCTCTGGGATATGTGTCACCCAATTTTACAAAATACAAAGGCAAGACAAACCCCATAGAACATGTCCGCGAATTTGCAACCAATTGTATGGACATCGCCTATGAACAAACATATTTGATGAGACTTTTCTCTAAAAGTCTTGCAGGTCCTACCCTTGAATGGTTTTCCACTCAAAAGGATATCCAAACATGGGATGAGCTTAAACAAAAATTCATAAATAATTATGCATACAACATTGACATGGACACCTCTATTACTAGCTTGTGCAATCTCACGCAAGAGGATGCTGGTGAGACATTCATCCCATTCTTTCAAAAATGGAGAAGTCTAGCTAGTCGATGTCACATTGACATACCCGAAAAGGAAAAGGTGGACATGTTCATTCAAACACTTCTAGGACCCTTGAAATATGCATTGCAAGTGCATTGTTGCACAACCTTCACCGACCTAGTTGAAAAAGGTGTCCAGATTGAGAAATCCCTTATCACCAAGGAAGAGCTAAGATACGGTCCCAAAAACACAAATGCAAATCCTCCCGCCGATAAAAATAAATACTGGGTCAAAAATAAACATGTTACAAATGACGGTGTTGTTGACGCCAAGGCTACAAACACTGTGGGTCTTGTACTGGCCCTAAAAGGGGTTCACCAGCAAAACAAACCAACAACGATATTGAAACCCCCTACCAATGTCTCTTGAAACAACCAAAGCGGCCAACACAATCAAGGACAATACCATCAAATGAGACAATTCCCTAGGGGTCATACATACACTCCTTTGGGTGAACCCATTGAAGAAGTCCTCAAGAAATGTCTTAAGAATGGTGTCATCACGCTTCAAGAACCAAAACCATATGACCCAGGAAAATTCAAACCAGCATGGTGGGACGATAATGCATTTTGTGATTATCATCGGGCAAAAGGACATAAAACTTCTACCTGTCGACAACTAAAAAACCTAGTACAAGATCTTATCAAGAGTCATATCATTGAGGTAGGTGGATCACAATTTTCCTCCAATTTAGACCATACTATTCATAAGAACCCACTGCAAGATCATGGTTCTAATAACTATTTATTAGTGTAACCATTGCCATGTTTCTTGGGACTGTCATCCCTATATGATAGTTTCCTTATAGATCTGAATCTAATTTAAAAGGTGCCCATAAATATTGACAAGTTTCATAAGACTATTGTGTCAAGGTAGTAGATGGACATGACAAGTTTCATAATACTGCCATACTGCAAGAGCCAAGAAGAAATGGTGTGGTGTAGTGGTAACATCCTAGATTACCGTGAAGGTTGAGTAATAATGGTGTGGTGTAGCGATAACATCCCGCATTACCGCAAAGGTTGAGCAATAACGGTGTGGTGTAGCGGTAACATCCCACATCACTGCAAGGATCATATCAAAATGATGCAGTACCATGGTTAAAATATAAAAAGAAATATCACATTTCTTTGAGGCATTTTTTTGAAACAGTTTACTTGCCTTGTGTATATTTCTTTCACATTTTCATGTATGTCTTGCAGGGCACTTGTAACTACAACATATGACGAAAAAAATCCCTGTTGTTATGCTTTGATGGATGTCCCTTTGTTATTATTGGATATCTAATGTAGTGCACATTATTATAGTGTAAGCCTATTTTTCAAATTGTTTCATTTAGCATCACCAATATTCTCCACAAGAACATTGTCCCTATTTAAAATGATGGAAATGGTTCACATCTCTCAGAACAACTTCTCTTGCAACAATCTTGGAGATGAATTTAGATGCAGTGTGAAAATCATAACATACTTGAGGGTTCTTAATAACTCTAATAGTTGTACCAGGGGCCATGTTTAACAAACCAAATGCAATCAATAACTTTTCACTATGGTGGCAGATAAATGATTCTTTTTTCTTCTATTCCACAACATTGAGTAAAAGTCTTGAATTTGGAAATACCCTACTGCCTTCATTTTCCAATCCAATTTATCCAATTTTACATAGATCTCCCATGTTTGTGGATGTGATCTATTTCCTACACAAAAAAAATGTACCATTTTATGCCCTTCAATCCAACTAGATGAAGATATCTTTTTAATTCCTCTATCTTCATTAATATCCTTACTATTTGAACCTCACCACACCTGCCCACTTCTGCACAAATGTTTTAGAGATGAACATAAGTTGCAGCATTTTTAGGATCCAACTAAAAAGAAGTGTTGTTGGAATACTCAACCTATATTCATATATGATCCACATGAACCAAAGGTTTAACCTGCATCTCAGTAATAATGTTTAGGGTGTCCTCAAGATAACCAAGATGAGTAGGAAGGTCAAACTATGCACACACCTAATGATCAATATTATATATGTAATGCAATAAGGGTTACTGACGTGTGAAGTATGTGCAACCCTCATCCACTAAACCTGCATGACTTCATGCATCTAGAACACAAGTAAAGCTTACAATGTTGGTGTTCTAGAGTGCTTCATTAATTCAAATATTTTGAGAGCTTCCTTGCAAAATACATTTTGTGCACATTCTATAATCATATCATTTCATTCCATGAGATGACATCTCTTTGAGGCATTCTGTCAAACAATTCATTTTGTACTACATTTTGGTGTCAAATCTTTCGTAATTATGGTTAGTTTCATTACATTCAAATTCTAAATTTTGGGAAATTATATATAGTAAATAGATTGATGGCTTTTTGGATAGTGAAATTAGCTCTCTTAGAAATTAATTGAAATATATAGAAGGATTATTTTAATTAAAGAGGATTTTGTGGTTATTTTTGTAACAATGATTTTACAGTGTATCTAGCTTGCTATTTTCATTCAAGATACAAGTCATCAAATTAAAGCACATACCAAGAATATGGTACTCTACTTCAAACACTAAACCTCACTTAGTTTAGTTTTCTTACATGGGGATACTAAGGAAGTTGGTAAAAAATTAATATATATCATTTTTTTTTGTGAAGGAGAATCCTATGAGATTCAATATGGTAGTGGACCAATATCAGGTTTCTTAAGTAAAGATGGTGTCATAGTTGGGAAACTTGTTAGTGAAACATCAGGTTAGTAATTTTTGGATGTTAAGGCTTCCTAGTTGGATATCAAATATATTTTCTCATCAACTTAATTTGGAATTTATGTATAAATGGATTCTTCCATGGTGCAGGTCTTTACTCAGACAACACATGAACCAAGGTTGACATTTTTGTTGTCTAATTAAGTCTGATGACATTCTTGGGCTTGGTTTCTAGGAAATTTCTATTGATAATGTTGTTCCATTCTAGTTAGTGTTGATAACCTTCATTCTATAATGTCAACTTCATTCTATAATCTGAGCATATCACCTTTCTTAAACTTTGAACAAGGTTCTGAAATCAAGGGTTCTATTGTGCACTTTTTACACACATGCCCCATCAGAGGCGGGGACCCTCTTTCTCCTTGGCTTCTGATGATCTCTAGTCTTGTTGTGTTTTGAGGAAATTTGAGTGCTTGGTTTGATTCATTGCATCCAATGACTAAGTTTCTTGAGATTAATTTATTTTTCCAATTATGTTGATGCTATCTTGGCAAATGGAATTTTCAGTCACTATGATCATCTTGGTATTACATAATTATGTGAGAAAGTTAGTTCATATGTATATATATGTGTGCATTTCAAAATGTATTCCTCCATATCGGTTGTCATTAACATTCATATTTTCATAATAAATTGCATAGCTTTATCTTTATTGGTTATGAAATGCAATGTTTTTTCTCTTGGTACAATTGATAAGTCTACTTTTTCCAAGGTGAATGAAACAAAGGGGGCCATCTTAGGAGGTTGACTAAATTATGTGGTAGTGCATGAGATCTAAGAATTGATAGCACAATTAAGTCAACATGGGAGATCACATAAGTATATTGAAGGAAAATTTCAAAACAAGAAGTAACATGGAATGGGCTCAAAGGTTTGGGTATGTGCAGGATCATCATGGAAAAAATAGGCCCTTAAGTGGCGAAAAATTCAAAAAATCAAAAGTTAGGGCAACTTGATGTAAAATTGAATAAGTTATCTATATTATTTCAAAAATATGTAAGAATAGAATCTATAGAAAATTGAATGTAGTTTCTAAACTACTAGGCTTATTTAGAAAAAAAAATCTATTTGGTGAAACTTTGAAATTTCAATGCAAGAATACTTAAATTTCAGGAAAAAAATAAGAAGTAGGTGTCTCATTCTGACTCACCCTTTTTTTTATTAGGATCATAGGAATCGGTAGCACCTAATTCCCCTATAAACTGTGAGTGCTACCGTAAACTTTAATCTGATCGGTGTATACCGGGCGCCATCACGGCACTACTCGACGGGAGACTAGAACTCGTGACTGTGAGTCGCAGAACTAATTACTTTAGCCAATCCGGTTAGGCCCCGCCTTCCGTCTGACCACCCTAACCACAATAAAATGATAATATTTTTTATAATATTTAGATATAAGTAGAGGATCTATGTCCCGACAAGCGATGCATTTTTTTGTAATTTTTTCCAAGTAAATAATTAATTATGATTTTTTATTAAATATTTTAAAAAATATAAAAATTCATATGTCTAACCACCTTAACTTTGGTCAAAACTTCATTAAATTTTTTTTTAATACTATAGTATGCAAAGCATAGAATGTGATGAATTTTTTGGATTCAAAAAATGTAACACCGTTTGAAAGCTATAGATGTTTTTCAATCAACTTATCAATAAGGACTTTAGTCATAATTCAAATAGAAAATGAATAATAATTATTTATTAAATTCAAAGTAAAGCATAATTTATATTGGCGGAAAGTTGAAGATCTCCTTTAAAAACCCTTTTTTGTTTCATCAATTTTGAGTTAAAAAAAGTCGTCAGCCACATACCCTACACATACCCATCATATCACCACTTTTTGGCCCATCATGATCTTGGACATACTCATTTCAAAGTGTCAATGGTGGATCTAGACCTGCAAAAACACGAAAAAACAACACAATATTAGTCCATTACACAAATAAAAACCATCATTCCCCATAAGATTCATTTGAAACATAGAAAAAAAGAAATAAGGTAAGTAACACAAATAAAGCAAACTAAATCTTATTGAAATGTTCAAACTCTCAATACCATGGGGGAATTGGTGCTATTTTGATATGAAAAGTAGCCCTTTCCCAATTCTTTTCAAGTTTGATGATGATCAATGGAGCTCCTTGATAAAATTTTCCATAACCTAGCTATGAAATTGATGAAAACTATGAAACTTGGATGAGAATGGATGAAATTGCTCAAAACATGGGGATAATGATGTTGCATGAAGTTGTGGATACAAAATTAGTAAAAGAGCCTTCTATTTATAGAAGAAAAGGATGGAGGAATGAGCCAAAAGGATGAATGTGGGACAAAAGATCAACCAATAGCACATTGCCACTTGTCAACATGTGAATGGAGAGAGGTGGAGCACATTTTGATGAATGTGCACATAAATTCCATTAGGTGGATATTTGAAATTGGAGAAGTGACATGTTGGAGGGAGAAGAAAAGAGAGTTAATGCCACTTGGCTCAAGAAAAAGGACATGTAAGAGGCCTTTAATGCCTTGTTGGATGGACAAGTCCTTTGGGAGGGAATTTTCAAATTTGAAGAATATTCCAACTTGATCCCCTTTTGAATGAAAATAGGAGATTTAATAAATCAATTAAATTGATTTTCATGTGCAAGTTACAACATCTAGAGGATTTGAGGAATTAGTTTTAGGATTAATCATGATTTGATTAATTTAGATGATAATTAGTTGATTTGAAATTTTGACTTAGATTTTAGGATTTAAATAAATCAAAATGAGAGGAATAATGGATATTTGACTTAATTAAATAAAGTTTGATTTATTTAATTAAAAGGGGATGATGTTAGATTTAAATCAAATAGAGATTAGTTTATTTAATTTAAAGGAGATGACATTAGAACTTAATTAAATAAAATGAATTATTTAATTAAAATAGGGATATTAGGATTAATTAAACTAAATGATTTATTTAATTAATAGGAGATAATGATTTAATTAGATAAAATTGATTTATTTAATTACAAGATGAAATATGATGAATTTAATCAAATAATGATTATTCGATTAAATTGTTAGTAAATGAGTGATTTAGGATGAACTGGTGTTAGTGAATCAGGATCAAGTGCATGAGATCGATCAGTATAATTCGTGTTTACATTTTTCCCCTCTTTGAAGCAATGTACTTGCTGCATTGGTTCAAAGAATAAACTTTCGAGATCAAAATTCAAATTGTTTTTATTTTTGGATGCTTGCTAGCGCCTAGCGAAAAGAATTATCTTACATTATACTTCCCCTTGAGAGATTAAGGCGAAATTTGGATTTTGGGTGATCTCGTGAAAAAGAGGACAAGCTACCTAACAGGTCTAGAAAGGCTCCAAGATTCCAAAAATGTGCCAAAACGTGAGAAAAAGACTTGAAACGAGCTTCAGTTGGGAAAAAATGGGGTCAGGGGCACAAAACCCTAGTTTGACGGCTAAATAGGGTCAAAAAACCCTAACTTTCATGCTTAAATAGCCCTCGAGGGGTCACTTTCAATTCATTTACACACTCAACCTTTAGAAATTTCTTGCTTTTGAGCTCTAACCTTCATTCGAGATGACACAAAGAGTGCTTCCTCGACACATTTCTGAGCGAGTGCAAGTCTACCAACGACTTCCAGGCACAGGACCATCGATATGTGATCCTAACCCAACTTGTCATTTTGATTTTTGTGTGCATTAAATAGGGTTTGAAAGTCAAACTAGTCCAATGGTGTTGTTTGGTGTTGTTGAAAGGGTAGAATCGGTGCTGCTAGGCCTTAAACCACGTTGCTATTGTGATGTGTGACACTGCATCACAGTTAGAGATTTACGGGTCAAACTCCAAATGGTGCCATATATGCAAATGATGCCTCTGCGGTCTAGTTTGGTCTTTAGGGTTTCTAGGTTAAACAGATACGTGGTCAAAGAACAACGTCGCAGTGGAGTTTGTGATTTGGGGCCTCCAGTGGTGTAGTTTGGAGTTTGACAGTGTCGCCTTTGCAAACAACGATGCCTTTGCTATTTCAGTTTTGAAAACTTCAAACAAGATCCAGATCTTTATGAAACTTGATGTTGTAGCTTTATTGGTGCAGGAGGATAGGGAGCTTGTACATTCTCACAAGCACCAATCCCTGGTGCTTAGAAGATTGTCTAGTTTGCATGAGTTTCTTTAGGAGAACCTTGGAACGATTAGCCTATGGTATGTCACATATGCACCTTCTATTAGGACACACTTGGGTATGATGACCACACTAGCCGAGTGATGGCATAGTGAGACATCATTATTTCATCTACCCATTGGCGAGGTGACTGTCACACTAGAGGACATCTGGAAAATTCTTTGATTTCCCATTAATGATGAGAGGGTTATTTATGACATGGACAATGACATAGATGCCTACTATGAGATGATGGGGCTGGATGAGATTGTCTTCATCGAGGGATAGATTGAGCTTGAGCATTACAAAGGTTGGGTGTCCAAATTCTGATTGATTGTGGCAAAGATTATTTTAGGACTTGTAGCTCTAGATCGATGAGGCAGGTACTTCAGTCCAGGATGGGGTCTAGCTTGGGAATAGATGCTCTTCAGGAGGTCCTGCTTTGCATGGGGACCAAGGATGTTGGCCTCACTATATCATCATTTGCACGAGTTCGCATATTGTGACAACAAAGCCATCAGCGCAGGGGTTACACTTCTGCACATCTGGGAATGGGAGCACATAACTATGATTTTCTGAGGGTGATAGTGGTCGACATCGAGCCCGACGACCCAACAGTTTGGCAGTATAGGGGTGGTATGACATTTATACATATAGGACAAGCTGGCATCCCTCACTGGAGGAGGGTCATTGATGAGATGACCACATTTACATGGAGACCTTGGCTAGGGATACCTGCATGGTACAATGATGTGCAACAAATCCTCTATGCAAGATAGGATAGGTTGATGTAGGGCAGAGAGCACACGATGATTGAGTGCTACTTGCCAGATAGGGTAGCTAGGCTATTTGGTGACATTCAGGACATGCCAAATGATCAATATGTGGCCATATTTGCTTGGACCACAAAAGATACTACATGGGGTCAGATGATCCCTCCAAAGGATGCAGTTGACTCTTTCAGACAGCTAGTAGCGAGGCCCTAGGCTTATGATCAGGGGTAGGAAGATCCCGGGACCACACATGCTTATATTGACTGGTTTAGGCCACTAGTCCGGTTGACAGTGCCAGGGATAGTTCTTCCACAGTGGATACCCCGAGGCCAGACAACAAAGTGGGGGTAGGGATGAGGAGGATGAGGAGACAGAGGTGGAGAAAAAGATGGAGGAGGAGTACCACCTACCCACTAGCTAGAGCATAAAGATCAGGGGGATGGGTATCAACAAAGAGATGTCCCTAGGGATCAATAGTCGCCCTAGAGGGATCAACAACTACCACCACCGCAACCACAACCTCAGCCAAATCAAAGGGTTGTACTCATATAGCAACTTTAGGCACAGGTGTAGACATTGATGGCCAAGAGAGACCGAGCTCACCAACAAGTCCAGGCCCTTACCGCAAAGTGTGATCAAGTTGGACAATAGTGGCAGGCTACAAAGCTGCAACTGGCACAGGAGTTGGGTCGTTTCCAATAGCTAGAGAGCATGGTAGCTGCGACATAGGGTAGGAAATTACATGCGTGGATGTACCGCAAGGGCATCAAAGAGGTCGAGTACTATAGGGTACATTATCTATAGGTAGTGCCTCCAACAGCTCGAGTGTCGATTTTTTCCTTGCAAACAGGATAGAGGCAAGACCAGCCTAAGATGTAGGCAGGTGAGGGGAGCAGCCATCAGGGCTAGCTACCACACAATTTTGATCAGTGACACTATTATTTTTTGAGATCCATCAGCTCCATTTTTTATAGCCCCATGGGCATTTGTATTCATTGATTGATACATACACATTTGATCCTGATTTGTACCATGACAATTACATTATTGATATATATGATATGATCGATTTGATTAAAAGATGTACTATTTTATTTATGCATGATGGATGGATGTATTTACCTTTCTATATGCGATGTGACTTTATTTTATGTGATGTGATGTGATGTATGATTCTATATTATGCAATGTATGTATGATTATGCTTATGGATGGATGGATGCATTTCCTTTTTAGTATCTTTTCTATGCACTTTTTATGATGATGATGTATGGATGCCATGGATGCAAATGTTTATGATATGCAAATAATTTTGATATGCTTATAATAACATATCTATATTATGCCCCTAATGGATGATGTTATGTTATGATCATGAGATGTATGAGATGTTATGACATATTCCTTTTCTTTTTCAGTATCTTTTCCATGTATGATATGATGATGAGTATATGGATGACATGATGCTTTTATGATTATTGCAATGGATGATATGATAATAAATATGTTTGTGACATGATGGTGCTTACATGGATGATGTAATGATGCTTTTGTGATGGCATAATGTTTCCTATGACGATGCAATGGATGAAAATGTATGGTTTATGAGATTCTTAGAATAACCAATCTATATTATGCAATGATGAAATGAAATGCATGTGAGATGATCAACATTTCCTACATGATATGATATGATATGCAGTATGCTGACAGTTTGTGGATGTAGGATGGATGCATTAGTGATGTTTTTGGTTAACTGTCATGGTACCATGTTAGTGTGAAGAGAAGAAAGAAGAAATAAGATCTAACAAGCCCACTTTATTAGAGATGATAATGATGATGATGATTTGCTTATCAGGAATTGGGATTTTAAAAGGGCTACTTACCTTATGTTTGTTAACACACATAGGTACGATGCATCAAGGTATAAAGAACCAGGATGGCATTGCACCTAGTGTGATGGACTTTGACTTGACAATCAGATAGGAGTATTCCTATTCTTACCTGACATCTGAAGCCTTGTTCATAATGCATTTCAAATATTCTAGAAGCATCTCATACCCAAAACATAGAAAGGAAAGCCTTTCTATGTAGTCGATAAGACTTTAAAAGCACTCCTACACCCCGAACAAAGCACATATGACCAAGGTTATATTACAATAATATCCAACAAGATAGGATAAAGATAATGATCATTTCCCCATTTCCTTTCTCTCTAAATCCTCTTGTTTGGACATCATGCGGTCATTGGAATGAGTGCAATAAGATAAATCAACAAGAAAAAGATCAAGTAAACAAATAAGCTAATGTTATTCATACCTCTAGCCAAGACTAAACTATGGCGATGCCTGATGTTGATGTCCATTGTAGGAAGGATGCATCCTAAGACATGATTTTATCAGATGATTTGGGATAAACTGGATGATGAGCTATTAGTTCCAAGAGTTGACCAACTTGTTTACTTACTGACCTAGACTTTATATTTTAATGTTTGAGTTTTCACTTTTGACCTGCTAGACTTGTTTCCAACTATTTCACCAAAGGTTGAGGATGATGATCGTTTATTATGAGTGATGTTATTGTGGGTGCAAGTGAGATGAGATGGATGGATTTTTTCAAATATTTGGATGTTTTGGATCTTTTTGAGTTGTTTTGAGGCTGTTTTGGTATTTTTCAGATTTTGCAAATGTTTTTATTTTCAAATTTTCAAATGTTTTGGCATTTTATGAGATTTTGACCAAGACTAACCTAAAGACCTATCCTAGGGGCCTCAGGGGCTGATCAACAGATTAGCCTTACCTATGATGTTATACAAGTAGAGACCATGTAGTTTGGTGACAAAACTGATTATTGATGAGATATGAACAAATGGATTGCGGTTTGTATGGCCAGACTCTGAAGTGACTTCGGTATCTCAAAGGGATGAGAAAAGATCCAGCCTTGCCTACATTCGAGGAGCTGGGGGACGTAGTGAAAAGATGACTTTTTTTTACTTTTTGACCTATTTTTGGATTTTGATATGTTTTGGCGGAATCACGACTGATGAGAACATTCCTAGCGTGATCGATAGACTACTCTAATAAGGTAGGACAAAGCCGACCTTGAGAATGGGTGGAAGTGAATGCTTAGGAGGGATCATGATATGAACCTGAGAGACCAAGGTATGATCACGGTGAGATGGGTGATGGATGGAGATATGTAAAGGCGTAATGGATGAATGATGAAAGAAAAATCATGGAAATCTTGAGTGGATGGAAAGTGATTGTTTACACAAGGTTCCTATTTTCCAGGTTTTCGCCAAGGTACTTGCCCAAAGTGCCATCAAAGTGGTTTTCACTAGAGGACAATTTTTCTATTTACTGTTTTTAATCCTTTTTCTGATTTTTGTATTTTTGGATTTATACCTTGGAAGATTAGGCATAAAAAAATTTCAGATGGGATTTGTAAATGGGCTCCTATAGAGGCTCCCCTTTAGTGTTGATAGCTGATATGCCTCTAAATTATAGCTCGTTGTGATGACGAAAGGTCCCAACCAATTGGGTTCAAACTTTCCCTTGCTATTTGGATTTGGAACATTCTTCTGATTCTCCTTCAACACCAGTTCTCTGAATTGGAAGGTCTGACTCCTGATCTTCTTGTTGTAACTTCGCTTAAGAAGGTTCTGGTAGAATTGCAAATGGTTTAAGGCATCTATGAGCCACTCATCTAGTAATTCCAACTCGTTCAACCATGATACTCAATATTCTTCATCTATGATTATATTATGCAATGATATTCTCAGGGATGGGAGCTCGATCTCAATAGGGAGAATGACTTCTAATCCGTAGACTAGGGAGAAAGGGGTGACACCTATTGGTGTGTGGATACTTATTCAGTAGGCCCATAATGCAGGATTCAATTAGAGGTACCAATCACGACCAACTTCATTAATTGTTTTCTTGAGGATCTTGAATATGGTTTTATTTGTAGCCTCAGCTTGGAAATTTCCTTTGGGGTAGTATGGGGTGGAAAAGCGATGTTGGATATTAAACTTGTGGCATAGGTCACGAACATCCTAATTTTTGGAAGGTGTCCCATTATCGGAGATAATGGCTTGAGGGACACCATAGCGACAAATTAGGTAGTTCAAGATTAACTTGGATATCTACTCTCCTATGATATAGGTCATGGGAATGGATTCCAACCACTTCTTGAAGTAATTCATGGTGGTGATGATGAACTTATGTCCACTAGATGAGGTGGTGGTAATTTTTCCAATGAGATCGAGCCCCCATTGTGAAAAGAGCCAAGGTGTAATGATTTGATGGAGCTCCTGAGCTAGTGCATGGATGATATTCCCATGTTGTTGACACTGCAAACACCTTTTGATGTAGTCATGATCTTCCCTTTCCATTGTAGGCCAATAGTACCCAGTCCTTAGCAGTTTCTCAGCCAAGGTCATACCACTCGAATGTGAACTACAAATGTCATTATGCACCTTGGTTAAGGAAATCAAAGCTTCCTTAGCATTGAGGCATCGTAAAAGGGTTCCTTCAATGCTCCTACAGTATAGGGTATCTCCTAGGATGACAAAACAGGATGACTTCTTGATGAATTCTCTTTTAAGGTTTGAGGTTATATTAGCGAGGACTCCTATTCTCAAGTAGGTGTATATATCATGATACTAGGGATCACTTGGACCAATGATTTCGCACAAAAATTTAGACTCCAATACCTCGAATGCTGGTACAAGAAGCTACTCTATGAGGAATTCTTTCTATGGGACATTGCATGTGATATCCAATAGTGATCCAATTGTTACCATAACATCTGTTGCTTTGTTATTTTCTCTAGGAAGCTGCTCAAATGTGATATCAATGAAGAAATCCTTGAGGCTTTCCACCAATTTCTTATATGGAGTCAACTTGTCATCCTTTGTTTGATAATCATCATTGGCCTAGTTGATTATGAGCTATGAATATTCGTAGACCTTAAGTTCCATTATCTTCCATTGCACCACAATTCTCAGCCCTATGACAAGAGCTTCATATTCTACAATGTTATTTGTGCAAGGAAATGATAGCTTCTATAATTTAGGTATGCAATCCCCCTGTGGAGTGATGAAGAAGATTCCCGCTTCTAACCCATGTTGTGTGTAGGATCCATCAAAGTACATTTTCTAGTGATTTACTAAACTTAAGTTGAAGATTGATTCGTCGGGGAATTTTGAAACAAGTGGGTTCTCTGAGTATATTGGTGCCTCTTCCAGGTAGTCTATAATTTCTTGTCCTTTAATGGCCTTGTGTTCCACATACTCAATGTCATGTTCTGTCAGGATCATAACCCATTTAGTCATTCGTCCTATAAGCATTGCTTTAGAAAGAAAGTACTTGAGGGGGTCTATCTTTGAAATGATTTTTATCTAATGTGCTAGCATGTAATGTCTAAACTTTTGAGTAGAAAACATGACTGCTAAGAAAGATTTCTCAATGGATGTATAATTCAACTCATGTCACACCATGGTTTGGCTGATGTAATAAATAGCTCTCTCTTTCCCATTTTCATCATGATGTGCCAAGAGAGTGTTGAGAGCTGCTACTACTGCTAATATGTATAGGATCAAGGGTTTTCCTAGAATTGGTGGCATGAGAACTAACGATGTGAGTAAATACTCCTTGATCTTGTTGAAGGCCTGATCACATTTCTCATCCCACTTGTATGCTACCCCCTTGTGGAGTAGATGAGAATATGGGATAGCCTTGTCTACTAGCTACGCTATGAATCGGTGGATGGACTGGAGTCTTCGTTGCAAACCCCTTAGTTGCTTCAATGTTTTTGGTGCTTCCATTTTGAAAATTGCCTTGAACTTGGTGGGGTTTACCTCGATTCCTCTCATGGATACAATGTACCCTAGGAGCTTTCCTGATTGTACCTCAAAGACACTTTTTTGGATTTAGTCAGACCTTGTACTTTTCTAGCCTATCAAAGATGGAGCTCAATATTGCTATGTGATCTCGACGTTTCTTTGACTTGTCCAATATTTTATCCACATAATCACAGTTTTTTGAATCATATCAGGAAAGATTAGTATCATGGCCCTTTGATAGGTAGCTCCCACATTTTTTAGTTTGAATGGCATCATATTCTAGCAATATGTTCCCCATGGGCAAGTGAAAGCCATTTTATGTTGGTCATCTTTTGCTATCATGGTTTGGTTATAACCTGAGAATCCATCCATCAATAATAGCATCTCATGTCCCCCTGTCATATCCACAATCATGTCAATGTTTGGAAGAGGGAACTCATCCTTGGGACATGCTTTGTTCAAGTCTCTAAAGTCCATGCAGATGTGGATGCCCCCAGTGGACTTTCAAAAGGTACAAGATTTGAGACCCACTCTAGATAATTAACAGTATATGAACCCCTGCATCTAGGAGCTTTTGTAATTCCATTTTGACCAATAATGCTATCTAGGGATGCATTTTTCTTAGCTTTTTGTCTACTGGCTTTGCTTCAGGGATATATAGCTAGGTGGTGAACCACAACCTTTGGATCAAGCCCAGGCATGTTGGCATAGGTCCATGCAAAGTTTTTCTTTCTTTCTTTTAGGAACATAGCTAGAAGTTCCTATTCTTTGTGAGAAGTGATTTGCATAGAATGTTATGTGTGGTATTTCCTCTGTTCCCAAGTTGGTTGGATTGCACTTTTGACTAAGACTGGAAGATGAATTAGTAAGGGGAAGATTGAATCCTTCATCCTCTAGCGCCTCACAGAGGTTTTCACCATTGGATGCATCCTTTATTTTTACTATTTTTGGGTAGAGAGCACCACAGTGTGGTTTTCACTCAAATACCTAGAGATTATTCTCATATTTTCACTTTTGCGACTGAAGGATTCAATCATTTTCCCATAATAGGAATGTGTGCCCAGTATGATGTCAAACCCAACTTCATGATCTCCATATGGTATTGTATCCCACAATCCCATGAATTTTGAGAGTGCCTCATCATTTTTTAATGTATCCAAAATTGGTGGTCCTTGTTGGTCATAATCGATGAGTTGAGGATAAACTAAGTTTATTTTATGAGTTTGATTGTTTGACTCAAAAGATATGGTACTAATCATGACAAGGGAGGAATCCTCAAATAACATAGGTAAGTCAGTTAAGGGGTCCTCATCACACACATCAGTTATGTCAAAGGTATAATTGTCTAAGGGTAGACCTGTGGATACCGACAACTAAGGGGGAGCTTTGACTTTTCTAACCGAGGCACCTTTGCCAAGTATGGTTACCTTTGGAGGGGTACATTTGAGGCCAAGATTTCTTGTATGCTTCTCAGTGACAATGGGTTCTACTAGGCCCTTGTCATTCTGCCCAAGTTTCTTGTTCTTGTTGTAACCCATGCTAAACATTATTTTTAGTCCTTTGCTTCTCTCATCCATGATAAGATCAGGCATGGGCCTTATTGGAATCAAGGAACACTGAGACGAGGGGTGAATCAGTGTTCTACAAAATTTAACTTTATTAACCTAATCTTTAAACCACTTATAGCATTGAACCAAAAGAAATATGCAAGAACAAAAAGAAATCAACCACAACACCATAACATGAGGAATTTTTACGTGGAAACCCTGTTAGGGGAAAAACCATGGTGGAGGTTAGTCCAAAAGATTATACCCTATTAAAATTATAAAAGAATAATAATGGGGAAAGCACATGCATTCAAGCACACTATCTAGATCTCACTGCTCAAATACAACAAGGTTTACTACCCAAGGGAAGACACACTGTCTTACAGAAGATTTGGATTACATCCATAAGATTTTGAACTAAGAAAATAACATCTGCTAATGCCTGATTACAGTTTCAGTTAAGCACACGAACACTTCTTCACACTCTGCTCATTCTTCTTCACACTCTTCTTCCTTCGAATTATTAGGACATTATTTGCACATCTCATACATTAAATGGAATAAACAATCACTCATATATATTTGCAACTAGGGATTTTAACAACTACATGTTGACTTTTACAAAATATAAAACATGTACAAACTATCAGCTCAATCCATAAATAATTTTCAATGCGCACCAACCAAAGTTAGCCACAACATAGTGAGGACCCAAAATAACATCCTCAAACAAAAAAACACTTCAAACAATTTCACCTCAAACATCTGCAACACGCTACATTCACTTAGTCGGCCTTCTTGTACTGTTAAACAAAAAATCATCAAACCGGATCTTCTAACTTTCACACCAATCAATACAAGGCTCGATGATTCAAAGATAACATAGATCATACATCAAAAAACCTTCACTGAGATCCACAATAAAAAAATTATAACAAGAAATTTCATATAAATCGATATACACAACTTTGTCAGATGCTCTATTTCAGCTTTAACAATTAATCACAAAACTTCAATCTAACTTCTGGTACGAGCAAATGCTGAAGTGCGGATGGGATTGCTGACTAGGGTTGCCATCAATGACAACACTAGATGACTTGTGCAGTGTCTCTTGCGAATAATCTCCCCCTTTGGCATTGCTGGCAACACTTAGTGAAAAATGACTAAGTGTCAGATCAGTACCAACATGAATACACTGCCAACCTTCAAAACTTCAAAACACAACTCCCCTTGAGATGAATATGACATTTTTCACTATACCACCCTCCCCCTTTGACATCAATGACAAAGACGAGAATCTGCATACCAAAAATCAAACAAAATTTATATGAACAAACTACATATGTACAAATATGCTTTTACAACTTACATAAACTTGAATATATTTGCTAAATTGTTCTTCAATAGGCTTAAAATAGTGTCCCAACCCTTTTTGAGACTCTCCAAAATAGTCATGTGACCACATAAAAAGTAGGATTGCTTCTTTGTTGACTCAAGATTCGCCAAATCACTGACATCCATAGCATCATGTGCTTCCTTCAATGCGCTAAGCATTGTCTCTATCTTAGGACCAATTAGTCCTCGAAGCTTACATACCTTTTCAACAATTTTTTCATTTTCATGCTTCAAACATTTAATTTTGTCAAGAAAGGATATGACTTGACCTTCTTGCTTACCAAAAAAAATGGTTAGAGGATCAAATGCTTGAGAAACATCTCTAATTGTTTCTCATATTTCTTAATTTTCTTTTCTGTCTTTTCAGTGAATTTAGACAAAGATAAGCATGACTTGTATCTTTCCTTTTAGATAAAGCATGAATGTTATTTACACGGTAGCTAATCAAGATTTATCATTTCTGCGATCATGCTCTTCAACCCTCTTGAACTTGTTTGCATCAAAATTCTTTTAGAACCTTAACCTCAACTAACTTTTCAAGTGACTCAAAGTGAGTACTTACCACAGAAATTGACAAGTTTCTTTAGCTGATCGGATGGAGAATTAGGTGGGTCCCTGAACAGGAATGATCTTG
>VDFB02093254.1:0-22883 GCA_007258455.2 Sequoia sempervirens
AGATAAATTATTCAAATTTTTACGTCAAGTTGCCTAACTCTGATTTTTTTAATTTTTTGCCACTTAAGGGCCTATTTTTTCCATGATGATCTTGCACATACCCCCCTCACCTTTCACGATCCTAATGATCCATCATCGTCATTTTGTGTGAAACCTCTCCCCATAACCTCGCAAAGAGAAGGAGACATATTTGGACCATGGGGCATCTTTGAAACTACATCTTCATCATTCCACCAAGGGAGTATGCCACTCACATTTCCACCACTCCCCCCCTTGACATCAATATCCACATCAACTCTTATTTTAGGGCTTCCCCCTTTACCAAATATCAATCAACAAAATCAAATCAACCCTCTGATGACTAACCAAAATATCTTGTCATCAACATCACAATAATAGATGAAAACCATCCTGATAATGAAAGCCACCACCATCAAATCATCAACCATCCCCTAGGTATCTCAAAATGTGGTCTCTCAAGGACCAAGCATATCAATCACACCATCCACCACCACAATCCCAATCATTAATATTATGATACCTCTAACCACAACAACAAACACTATACCAAATTTGACGCCACCACCTCCACCACCAAAAAAAAATGTATCAATCCAATATAGCATTGCATTGCAAGCTGTTCAACAAGATTCATATCAAAAGAAACTTCAGAAAATTCAAAACCGGCAAGCTATACAACAAGCCACTCAAGCCACGCAAGTTTCCCAAGCTGCTCAAGTAGCACAACAAGTCGCGCAAGCCATCCATGTTGCTCTAGCTGTACAACAAGCACAACAAGTGTAGAAGGCTGCTCAATCCCAAGACCTATTACAAAAAAAAGCTACCCAGGCATAAGGGAAAGCTCGAACCTAGTACCAAGCTCAACAAGCCCAAGCACAAGCACAAGCACAAATACAAACACAATGTCTTTCACAACAACAAGCATTGAAACAATACCAAGAACAAAAATAAGCAGCCCAACTAGCATCCCAACAACAAGCATTGTTGGTGCAACAACAACAAGAAACTTAGTAGGAAGCACTATTAGAGCAACAACAATAGGATCAACAACAAGTGTTATTGATCCAATAGCAAGTGCAAGCATATTTTACATAGCATAATGTGCAAACACCATCCATCAACACACCAACCAATCCACCCATCCCTCTAATAGGTGAACCATCACAAAACACCTTCATCCCACCCCCTAATCCAAAAAATGATGTAGCAACACATATTAAGTTACTCTCAAAAAAAGTACTTGATCTTCAATCAAGGAGAACCATAAAAACACCCAACAACTTGTGTCCCTATCCATTTGATAGGAGTCTTCTAATGAAACCATTCCCAAAGGGATTTGAGATACCCAAATTTGATAAATGTCATGGGATGGGGAACCCTGAAGATCACATTAGGGAATTCCAAGTTCATTGCATGGAAGTCACATATGATGATACCTATCTAATGTGGCTATTTCCTATAATTTTGGTTGCCATGCCATGGAGTGGCTCTCTCACCTTCCTCCTAGCATCAAGAAGTTCCAAGAGATTGTGAATGTATTCATTAAAAATTATGCATTTAATATTGGTATGGATGTCAGTCTCGAGGAATTATCAACTCTTAAACAAGGAAAGAATGAATAATTTTCTTCCTTCCTACAATGATGGAAATCCAAGGACAATAGGAGCAAATGGGTCATGCCAGAAGAACAAGTGTGCACAATCATCTCCAACCTCGACGGAGCCTTAGCATTCCATCTCAAGGTGCAAGGAATCACCACATACGATCAATTGATCAATAACGCTCTTAATATTGAACGATCCCTAAGGCACTTAACATTGAATGATCCATAAGGTGCTTAACATTGAACAAGCCCATATTTCACAAGGAGGCACACCCACGTATCTAGAACAACCAAACAATCACCCATCCAACATCTATAATGAGAAACCTTGCAAATGGGAAAGGAACAAAAATGTCACAAACAATGGTGTGGTTGATGTTAAGGTCACGATCAGTGTTCCAATGAAAAACCATCAAACCTACCAACAACCACAAAAAAATAATCAGAACAACACCCAAACCAATGCGATATCACAACACCAACCAACCAACAATTAGGTTAATAACCTAAATAATCAAGGGGAACCACCCTCACGAAACAAAAATCCTCCCAAACAGAAGTACACTACCCTTGGAGAACCACTTAAGGTCATCATGAAGAAATTGATAAATAAAAACCTCATCAAGGAACCTACCTATGAGAATTAGCAAGAACCAGAAGTGAAACCACCCTGGTACAATGAAAACCAGTTGTATGACTTTCACAAAATCAAAGGGAACACCACTAACAATTGCATGAGGTTAAAAAACCTAATCCAAAACCTCATTGATTAAAAAATCATAAATGTGGAGCAACCAACAAGAAACCAAAACCTAAAGATATACAAAAATACAATGCCTGATCACAACAAGGGAAACAATGATAAAGGAAAAGGAAAATACAAGGATGTGAACCACGTGTATGAGCATGTTGTGGCAACACTTGAGGAGTATGTCCTCATCATTAACATTAAGGGAGCCAACACAAACTATGGAGTCACCACACGTGGTAGCAAGGTCATCATTGTTGGACCCTCACAACTACCTAGGGTATCCGCTTCAAATCCAAGATCCATCCCACATGGCTATAATGTCCTTGACCAGCTAAAGAGAACTCCTACTCAGATCTCCATCATGGAGTTGCTAAAGATATCACCTTCCCACAAAAAAATCCTAGAAGAAGCATTAGCCTCATCCACCATCTCCTTCGATCTAGATATGGACCAATTCCAAGCTATGGTTAGAAATATCACCACTGCAAGCCCTCTCACATTCTCTAATTAGGACTTCCCTGATCAACCATCTCACAATCATGCTCTCCACCCTGAAGTCCTGGTTCACAAAAATAAAGTCAAAAGGATCTTGGTGGATGGGGGCACAGGTCTTAACATATGCTCTCTAAAGTTGATAAAGAATATGGGATTCTCAGAGGATGCCATCAAAAAAGGTAAGGGCATCACCATCAGAGCTTATGATGATTAGGAAAGAGTGTCTCTAGGCACTATCTAGATTCCTGTTCAAGTAGGACCCACCATTTATGACACCACATGCCATGTCCTAGACCTTGAATTGTCTTATAACATTCTCCTATGGCATCCGTGGATCCATGGGATGCAAGTGGTGGCATCAAAATTTCACCAATGCATCAAATTCTTGTATGAAAATCAAGAGGTTACCATCCACAATGATCCTAAACCCTTTTCCTATTGCAAAAGCCTGGAGGCCAAATATTACAAAATTCCCCAAGTTCCAAAAAATGATGAAGGCCCCACCACTCCATATGTAGACCCGGCTACATTAGTTTCCACTTTTGAGATAGAGACACCCTCCATCCCTAATACATTTGAAATCAAAGTCATTATCCATGATGATGGATGTGGAAATTATAAAATGAAGAAAAAATACTTCGTGGTTGGAGAGTTACCACAATCTCCTAGATCTCATGGATAGCCTCAACTAGTAGGAACATCATCCCAAACCTTTATGGCAGGTTCATCCAGCTTCAAAAGTTGGGGGGACCTAGGTCGGGAAGTGATAGAAGAGGACCCATCACAACTTTTATACCAGGACAATAGACTAGTAGTTGACCTACCTATGGATGGTAGCAACAAAGGCTTACAAATGATGCTCGCCATGGGTTATGATAGGAACAAAAAAATTGAGAAAAATGATAATAGTCTTTTAATACCTCTCATTCCCGAGATGCGTATGAAAAACCTTGGCCTTAGATGTACCCCTCTGAGGGTGACCATACTTGGTAGAGGCACCTCAGTTAGGAACGTTAGAAATCCTCCTTGAAAATCAACACCCTCTCGTCAAATTCCCATATCCATAGATTAGGTCATAGATATAAGTAGTTAGGAAGACCCCATAACCAATTTACCCATGCTTTTCAAAGACACCTCCCTATTCTTGATTAACACCCTATCCTATGAGTTTGAAAACCAAAACCATGAAATTTGTCTAGTTTACCCCCAACTCATCGACTACGACCAACGAGGACAACCAATTCTAGACACATTATGATGAGGCACTCTTAGAATTCATGGGATTGCGGGATAATATTCCATGTGGGGATCATAAAGTAGGATTTATCATTGAGCTGGACACACATGCATACTATGGGGAAATGATTGAATCCCTTAGTCACAAAAGCAAAAAATGAGAATAATCTCAAAGTATTTGAGTGAAAACCACACTGTGGCACTCTCTAACCAAAAAAAAGTAAAAATAAAGGACACATCCAATGGTGAAAACCTCTTTGAGGTGCCTGAGGATGGGGGATTCAATTTTCCTCTTAGATCTTTACATCAAGAAAAATTAGCAGTTCTAGCCGAAAAATGCATTCTAGTAAACTTGGGAATAGAGGAGACACCACACATCACATTCTATGTAGAGTCATTATTATTAGAGGAACAAGAGCTCCTAGCAGCCTTCTTAAGAGAAAGACAAGTTAATTTTGCATGGAGTTATGTAGACATGCTCAGGCTCGATCCAGAGATTGTGGTTCATCACTTATCAGTCTACTTTGAAGAAAAGCATATTAGAAAAAAACTTAGGAAAATGCATCCTCAAATTGCTTTACTGGTCAAGATGGAATTGAAGAAGCTACTAGATCTGGGATTTATACGACCAATTGACTATCTAGAATGGGTGTCAAATCTAGTTCCTATTTCAAAACCTAATGGGAGCATCCAAATCTGCACAGATTTTAGAGATATAAGCAAAGCATGTTCAAAAGATTATTTTCCATTGCCTAACATTGAAATGATAGTGTACATGATAGTAGGACATGAAATGCTTTCTATGATGGATGGTTTGTTTGGGTACAACCAAATAATGATTGCTAAAGAAGACCAACACAAAATGGCCTTCACTTGTCCATGGGGAACCTACTACTGGAACATGATTCCATTTGGCTTAAAGAATGTTGGGGCCACCTACCAAAAAGCTATGAAGTTAATCTTTCATGACATGATCCACAAAATTGTTGAAGATTATGTTGATGACATACTAGAAAAATCCAGAAAAAGGAGAGATCACATAGCAACCTTGAGTGTTATTTTTGATAGGCTGGAGGAATACAAGGTCTGCTTAAATCCAAAGAAGTGTGTCTTCAACGTACAATCAAGAAAGCTACTGGGATACATAGTGTCAATAAGGGGTATTGAAATAGATCCTACCAAGGTAAAAACAATCCTTGAGATGGAGGCACCCGAAATATTGAAATAGTTGAGAGGCCTCCAAGGTAGGCTTCAGTCCATCTGCAGATTCATAGCAAAACTAACAGATAAAAAAACCCATATTCTCACCTACTTCACAAGGGAGTAGCGTACAAATGGGATGACAAGTGTGAGGAAGCTTTCAAAAAAATCAAAGAATATATGCTCACACCTTCGGTCCTCATGCCACCAATCCCAAGAAAGCCACTAATTCTCTATGTGTCAGCAACAACAACAGCCCTTGGTTCTCTTCTAGCTCAACACGATGAAAATGGGATAGAGAGGGCCATCTATTACATTAGCCACACAATGGCCAGGCATGAGTTAAATTACTCATTCACCAAAAAATCATGTCTAGTAGTAGTGTTTGCTTCTGAAATCCAAACATTACATGTTGGCACCACAAAATCAAACTCATAGCCAAAATTGACCATCTAAAGTATTTTCCTATTACATCAAAATTGCTCATAGAATGATGGCCAAGTGGGTCATGATTCTATACGAATCGACATCGGTACATGTGGAGCGAAAAGTAATCAAAATTGAAGTGATCATAAGATCAACTTGTAAACACCATGTGATGAGGAGGGTATCCACTTATATTAGATTTTTCGGATAGATCCATCTTTGTCTTAGCACAGCCAATCATTGCTTGAAGTCTAGCATTCGGTTCCTACGTAGCATGAATCAAAGAGTTTGTGTCTTCTTCAAATGCGCGGGGGCGCACAGGTGCAGAAAAGATTTGGGCGCGCTGACGAAGCGAAAGGATTGCTGGTAGTAGTGGCGCATCATGGCCTGGGTATATGGAGACTCCCAGGCGATAATAAATCAGAATGATGAATGGTGAATACACCGAACAAAGGATGATAGTGACTCCATACAAAAAGTTAATTTAGAGCCTCAAAAAGTCATTCGATTATTTCATTTGAGTAGATTCCCGAGCCAACAACATGGCATTAGATGCCATGGCGATGATTGAATCCCCTCTTGGACATCCACAATGTCACGAAACATGAATTCTTAGCTGAGCGGCTTCTTTGTGCCCACATTCAAGGTACCAGAATCAGAATTTGTGTGTGAAATCATTGGTCCCAGTGATCCCTGGTTCCATGACATTTATACCTACCTATGAATAGGTGTCCTACTTGCTGACTTACCCTCAAGCCTAAAAAGAAATTTTGTTAAGAAAGCATCCCAGTTCGTCATCTTAGGAAATACCCTTGACTATAGGAGCATAGAAGGAATCCTACTACATTGTGTAAACATCGAGGAGGCATTGACCACTTTAATTGAGGTACATAACGGTATTTGTGGTTCACACTCGAGAGAAATGACATTGGCCAAGAAATTGCTGAGGGTGGGATATTATTGTCCTACAATGGAAAGAGAAGCACATGAATACATCAAAAAGTGCCTACAATGTTAGCAGTATGGAGACCTCATCCATGCTCCAGCTCAAGAAATTCATCCTATTGTCACACCATGGCCCTTTTCATAGTGGGGGCTCTATCTCGTTGGAAAGATAATCCCCACCTCATCTAATGGCCACAAGTTCATCATAACTACCACTGAGTACTTTACCAAGGGGGTGGAAGCCATCCCCATGACATACATCCCTAGAAAGCAGATATCAAAGTTCATCCTAAACTACTTAATATGTCGATACAGTGTTCCCAAGCTATTATCTCATATTATAATGGGACACCATTCAAAAATTAGGATGTTCGTGTCCTATGTGAAAAATTCAAAATCCAACATCACTTTTCCACTCTATATTATCGCCAAGGAAATGGCCAAGTAGAAGCCACCAATAAAACCATTCTGAAAATCCTCTAAAAGATAGTCAATGACACAGGTCATGACTAGCATCTGTAGCTAAATCTAGTCCTCTAGGCCTATCGAACCAGCATCTGCACACCCACTGGTGCCACCCCATTCTCCCTAGTCTATGGATCAGAGGTTGTATTACCCATTGAGATCGAGCTCCCATCATTGAGGATATCACTACAAAACCTCATCATGAATGAAGAATACCGAGTATTGAGATTGAACAAGTTGGAGCTACTAGATGAGTGACATATGGACACTTTAAATCATTTGCAAGTCTATCTTAATAGACTTTAGAGGATTTATGACAAGAAGATCAGAAGCAGGACTTTCCAAGTTAGAGAACTGGTGCTAAAAGAGAATCAGAAGAACATCCCTAATCTAGACGACAAATGAAAGTTTGAACCTAACTAGTTGGGACCATTCATCATCACAACAAGTTATAAGTCAGGGGCATATCAGTTATCAACACCTGAAGGTGAACGTCTACAGGAGCCCATGAACAATTCCCATCTTAAAAAAAATTATGCCTAAATCTTGCAAGGTAAAGAACAAAAAATTTAAAAAAATAGAAAATTTCCTAAAAAATAGTCACCCTGATGAAAACCTAGCAAATAGGCATCTTGGTGAAAAAAGAAGAAGAAGCAAAAATCAAAAAAGTCAAAAAAAGGATCAAAATAGTAAAGAGAAAAATCATCCTCTAGTGAAAACCACTTCGGTGGTGCTTTGGGCAAGTACCTTGGTGAAAACCTAGCAAATAGGCGCCTTGTGTAAATAAGCACTTTCCATCCACCAGGATCTTCATGACTCATTCTGCATCATTCATCCATTACTTTTCCATCATCCATCACATTCCATATCTCCATCCATCATCCATTAGGAATTTGCATCATAGCTTGGTCTTTTGTTCGTGTCATGATCCCTCCTAGTACTAGTCAGCCCATTCTCAAGGTCAATTTGTCCTTCCTTTATCAAAGTAGTCTCTATTGCTTCACGTTGGGGGCATGCTCTCATTGGATTGGATTTGTGTATATATTCTTGAGGTCCCTAAATCAGAAAATCCAAAAACATCAAAATCGAAAATTAAAAACATTGAAACGTCAAAAATCCAAAAACATTGAAACATAACAAAATCCAAAATTTTTTGTCCAAGAAGTCAATGTCAAAATTCAAAATAAATTCATCTTGTCAAACTACGAGCCTCTAATCCTTGAGCGTAGGCAAGGTTGATCTTTGATCATCCACGGATTTTCAAGCAGTGGGATTACCTCTGGGAATTATAATAAACTAGCGGAGTCCACTTGTTCATATCTCATCAGTAATCAAGTCTATTGGTTACATTTCATTGGTCTCTACATGTATAATGTAGGTACCAAGAATTGTGTACGGTGATCCCTATTTAAAGGCCACTAGGATGAGTCCTTATAGGTTAGTTCTTACAGTGAGAAGTCTCAAAAACCTCAAAACATTTCAAAATCAAAATCAAAACATTGTAAAAATCTCAAAATACCCAAAACAGCCTCAAAACATTTCAAAACATCAAAAACATCCAAATATTTGAAAAAACCCATCCATCCCATCCTACTTTCACCTAAAATAAACTTTCACTCACAATAAAATTGATCATCACCTTCATCCTTTGGAAAAACAATTAGAAACAAACCTAGCGTTCAAAAGTGAACACAAAACGTCAAAATCTTAAGTCTAGGTTAGTATGTAAACAAATTGGTCAACTCTTAAAGTCAACAACTCATCATCCAGTCAATCCCATATCAAATCATCTAGTATTTTCATGTCCTATGATGCATCCTTCCTACAATGGACACCAACATTAGGCATCACCGTAGTTTATTCTTGGCTAGCAGTTTTGAAGAACATCAACTTGTTTGTTTACTTTATCTTTGTCTTTTGGCTTACCTTATTGTGCTCATTCCAAGGACCTCTCAATGATGTATAATCAAAAGATTTAGGGAGATAGGAATGGGGAAATGATCATTATCTTTTCTTTTCTTTTTTCTTGTTAGATGTCTTTGCAAAATAACCTTGGTGAATACTTGCTTTATTAGGTGTGTATGGAAGGTGTTTTAGATATCTTGTTGACCACATAGGAAGGATTTCCTTTCTATTTTTTGGTATGAGATGTTTGAAGTACCTGAAGTGAATCCTAGTAAGGATTCCATATGTCAAGTGTGAACAAGGACACTCCTATCTAATTGTCGAGTCAAAGTCCATCACACTAGGTACAACGCCATCCTACCTTGATGCATTGTACTTATGTGTGTAATCAAACATAAGGTAATTGGCCCTTTGAAAATCCAAACTCTTCAGCAAGAAAATCATCATCATCTCATGTCTTGTTGGAATTTCTTATTTCTTCTATTTCTTGATTTTTATGCTAACCTTGTACCATGACAGTTAATTGCAAGTCATCATTATCATTACATTCACCCTGCATTCACAAACCATCAGCACATTGCATATTGCATATTTCATATCATATAGGAAACATTAAAACATATCATAAAATTGCATTTCCATTATACGTAATACAAATTAGTTATTCTAAGCATCTCACAAATCATTACATTGCATTCATTTCACATAAATATAAAGGTAGTCATCTCAGAGCATCATAAACATCATTTACATCCATCATATCATTTGCATTCATTTTATTATAACAATGCATAAACATTCTATAACACATATAAGCATCCATTACTCTATCACATACACATCATACATCATTTGCATTCATTATATCATATCATAGATATCGTTAGAAACATCATTTACACATACCATCATATATCATCATCATATTACATCATACCATCCATCATTGCATAATATAGATTTGTTAGTCTAAGAATTTTCACATCATAACATTTTGCATACATCATTAAAAATGCATAAGAAAAGATACTGAAAAAGAAATGCATCCATCATCACATAACATATTCATCATATAAACATCAGGGAATCGTAAGATAGAATCATTGCATAGCATTTAGAACATAAAGATAATCCATAATGCATCAAAGTAAAGATAGGACATAGCATATCACATTAAAATCATCATCTCATATAATATACTGTCATGGTACAAAAAATAGGATCAATGTACATGTGTATCAATAAGTACAAAAGGGCCCACTAGGGCTATCAAAAATGAGCCCATCAGATGCAAAAAGAGTCCTGTCTCTGATAAAAATGAGGGCTAGCCTTGTTGGCTGCTACCCTTGCCACTTGCTCTCTCCCTGTGCTCCTCTATTGTCCTATGTCTTATCCTCTATGAAAAATCTGGCACTTGAGCTACCCTCGACATAGTTTGGTGGTAATGCATCCTGTAATAGTCGGCCTCCTGAATGGCCTCCCTATAAGCTTGGAGAGATATTATTTTTTGGGAGGAAGAGGTGGCCATGCTCTAGCCGCTACCAGTGGCCCATCTCTGCCACTACCTGTAACTTTGTGGCCTATCTCTGCAAAATGGCCTGGTCCTGCTATACTCTAGCCTAATCTTTCTTAGTTGTTAATGCCTATACCTGGTCTTGTAGCTGCAAAATATACTCGTCTCTTGAATATGGCTATGGGGGAGGTTGTATGTGGGGTTGATCTTGATTCCCATCTCTAGGTGGTGTTGGGATCCTGTCCTAGTGTTCTAAATCCTGCTCCTATCGAGGGCCATCATGTCTCTACTCTCCAACCTATGGATCTCTGAATTGGTGGCGGCCTACCACCCACTAATCCCAATCTCCATCCCCCTGGCCCTGTCCTACTCCCCTACCCTTGGCTATCTATCGAGCAAAGGGTGTCCTTGGAACTGTGAGCCTCAGTGGTGGCAAAAACCAATCTCTGTAGGCCTATGTAGTCCCTAGATATGCCTGTCCCTGGTCATATGGCCATGGCCTAGCCACCAGCTACATGAAACTTTGAATTGCCTCATGGGAAGGTATATAGCAGCCCCAAGAGCTCTGGCTCACTATCCTCACAAAAATAGCCACATACTAATCATCTGGCATGTCTTGTGGCTAGCTGAAATGTCCCTGAACCCTTCCTGATAGGTACATCTCAATCATTGTGTGCTCTCTACCCTACATAAGTCTATCCTGGTGGGTGAAGAAAAGTTGTTGTGTATCATCAAACCATGCAGGTTGTCAAATGTATGACCACCATTTGAACACTCGCATATCATCAAGGACCCTCCTCCAATGAGGAATCTCATGCTATCCTGTATGTGTGAAAGAGAGGCCTCCTCGGTATCACCAAACCACTGGATCATCTGGATCCATCGAAACTGAAACAACTCTCAAACGAAGCATAGGGATGTGCTCCCATGCCCAGATATGTAGGAATGTAACCCCCACCCAAAGTGCTCTTCCATCTAGATAGGAAAACTCATGAAGATCTCTATAAAATGAGGCTAACAGAATTGGCCCCCATGCAAATAGTGTCAGTCACCACCGAACCATGTGCTCCCAAACAATCCCCCATCTAGAACTAAAATATCAGCCTCGCCAATCTGGTGCAACGAGACCTGATATAATGGCTACAATAACTAAGTGGTAAGGTGATACGATAGGCTTGTGGTACTCCAACTCGATTTGGCCCTCACATAATACAATCCGGTCAATATCCATGATGGCATAGTAGGCCTCCCTCCTGACATCCATATTGTAAATGACTTGCTCACCATGGATAGGAAATCTAAGGATCCACCACACATCCTCCAATGTGACTATGGCTTTGCCCATCAGAAGGTGGAATGAGGAGGTCTCACTATGCCATCTCTCATAAAGTGTTGTCATCATGCCCAAGTGTGTCTACATGGGTGGTGCATAGGCAATTTACCAGAGTCCAGTCTCTCTTAGGCGCTCCTGCTATCACTTGGTCAGCTCACCCAAAATGCTGAAATTCTCTCAAGACCTATGCTCATGTGAGTAGATCTCGCTCGCCTCCTCCTACATCAGGGAAATTCACCATGTTAAAATTCATCAAAAAAATCTTGGTCCTAGCTTGTTTTAGCATCTCAAAATTAACTTCAATGTCGCTGAAGGTGGTGCAGTTTGAAATTTTCAAACTGCAACGCTAGAGCCCTCAAACTCCCAAACTACACCGTGGTGGTTCAGTTTGCAAAGGCGTCAAAGTTTAGCAAGAAACCCTAACTCTAAAGAGCACCGTAGTAGTCAATCTGCAAAGGTGGTGGAGTTTGGAATTTAACCCTAAATTCCAAACTGTACTGTAGCATGGGAACTTTCAACGGTGGTGTAGTTTAAACACCGAACATCGCTATTTGAAATTTTAGCAGGCCAATATAGCGCCACTCCTAAGGACCTAGTTTTTAAACGTAATAAATGCACACAAAAATCAAAAATCAAGGTCGGGTCAAGTTGAATCACTGGTGGTCCAATGTCAGGAAGCCACTGATGCATCCGTACTCAGTTAGAAATGTGCATGTAGAGCTATCATTGTGCCATTTCTCCAGAAGGCTAGAGCTCAAAATCATAGAATCTCTCAAGGTTGAATGTGAAAATGAATATGAAGTGGACCCCCAAGGCCTATCTAAGCCTGAAAATTAGGGTTTTCTAACCTTGTTTAGCTATTTAGGAATTGTCTAGGTCCCCTCGTCCTATTTTTGTCTATCTGAGGACTGTTTTTAAATCATTTTTTGTGTTTTATCTCATTTTTTGGCCTCTCAAAGCCTTTCTGGACCCGTTGGGCACCCTGTCCCCTTTTTTTCACAAGATCACCCAAAAATCAAGCTTTTCGCCCGATCTCTCACTGGGGAAGCCATGGGGCAAGTTTTGAAATCATTTTTTTTGTATTTTGATCGAGACAATTTATTCTTTGAATTAGCGCAGCAAGTGCACTGCTTCAAAGAGGGGAAAAATGTAGAAATGTAAAATGTATTGATTGGCATTACACACTTGATCCCAACTACTAACATCGTTTCATCCCTAATCATCCCGCAGTCTAACCATTTAAGTGAATACCCTTATTTGATTAAGTTCATCAATTTTCCTCTCATAATTAAATAATTCATTTATCTAATTAAGCCATTCTCTCTCATTAATTAAATCAATCAATCTGATCTAATTAACCTTGGCTCCTTTATTTAATTAAATAAATCAATTTTTATTTAATTAATCTCTAAAGTCTAGCATCTCATTAAATTAAATAAATTATACCTTTTTTGATTTAACCTAACCATCATCCTCTTTAGTTAAATAAAACAAATATTTATTTAACTATCTCTAAAATCACAGTCCTCTCATCTTTGATTTAAATCAACCCATGAATCTAAGTCAAATTTGTCACATCATCTAATCCCTCATTAAATTAAGTAGCCCTCTATTAATTTAATCCTAATCCATGTCCCATCCTCTAAATTTTTCCACTTGCACATGAAAATATATTTAATTCATTTATTAAATCCCTATTTTCTCTCAACATGGCATAATAGGGGAATATTCCTTCAAATTTGAAATCTTTCCAAGTGGACTTTGTCCTTCCAACAAGACATTTATTTCATCTTTGCATTGAGCTAGGTGGCATTTAAGACATTCATTTTTCCCTCTTACATTTCATTTCATTATTTTCAAAATTCACCTAATTGCATTTATGGGAACATTCATCAAAATGTGCACATCCCTCATCCATTCTCATCTTGACAAGTGGCATCTTGTCATTGGTTGAAAGTTAGTCCCACGTTGCTTCATTTTGGGAATTTCTCCATCATGTCATTCTATAAATAAGAGGATTCTTTCCTCATTTCATCATCCACAATTTCAGTAAACTTACTATACTCAAATCCATACTCAAGCATTGCAATTCTCATCAATTTCATCAAGTATTAGCTAGGTTATGTAGGTTTTTTATTATCTTGGATGTAGCCCATAGAAACCAATAAAACAAAGTATTATGTAACGAATTATCCGATTTTTTTTTTTTTAAAACATTCGTATATATACAAATGTCTAATGGATTCCAAGGTGACGTTACTTATACATTATTATTAAGAACTTCACATCATAATATTTAAGTTACAAAACACAAGTACATAACATATACAAGAATGATCCACTTCCATAAACTTAACAGTTCAAGTCATTTACATGTTCAGATTACATCCAGCGAGATTCCCATAAATCTCAATACATCTAATGATGTTACAATGAGTACACCCTCAATCATGAGGTAATTATACAAAGAGGGTAATCATCTCCTCACATCAGATATCCACATCCGAATGCCTCTACATCCAGCTGTCATGAACATCAAGTAACAAAATCTGCTTTCTATAAAATATAAAGCCATCGCAAAATTTATCAATGAAAGTGTATACGGGTTCCACGGCCGTGGGCTAGAAGGAGTCCACTCCCTCCGTGCTAGGAGATGGTGACAGGTCCAGAAGACAACCAAACAAACAACCAAGAACATACATTACATTACAATGCTGACTACACATAACGACATGACCACAACAAACCTTAGTATTCACAATATATGATTCCAGAGACGATCACAATAAACAGTTAACTCTTCACAAGAGACTACTATCATGTTTTAGGACAGAGTGTCATCACATAGTTGATTCTAAGTTACCCTGGTGAATCTTCCTAGACTACCGGCCCTCTTCTAGAGTTACCCTGGTAGTCTCTACCGATTCCCATCCCCTAGACAAACTCATGTGGTGTCGAATTACCTTTCAAGAGAACAAGGTAGTCGACAAGCCATTCCAGGCCTTCTCAACCTAGCCTTAATCTAAATGAGCATTAAGGCACTAGGTGAGGCATTTATTTATCTGAATTTAATTAATGAATCCCAGGTTTATATATTTAAGTTTTCACTGAATTATAAGAAAACCCACGATAGGTTACCCTGGCAACCACTTAGGGTTCCGGCCCCTATCGCAAGCCACTCTTCCTAGAAACATGACGCAACATCCAAACACTAAGGACTACCAATATGCATATACATCAATGCCATATTAAAAACATATCTCATTCGTGGTCCAATCATAGAAAAGTTCAAACACCCCAAGGGAAACAAATAACTCCACATGATACAACGGAAAACCATTAAGCACGGAAAGCAAAGTTCAAAATGACCACATCATCTACATGACGTAGACCACATAATCTCACAATACCTTAAAAATAACAAATAGATCACTCATGGCTAACTCCTAAAATAGGTCATAGCCATAGTACAACCAAATATATGCTTACAAATCAAATTTACGTTTCCTATTCCAAGAAAAATAGAGAACTCATTAACACCAAAGTACATTCGTAAAATGAAAACAAATACTTATCTACCATCAAGCACAATGATCATTTTTAAATGACTTTTATATAAAATAATTTAATCAATTCTTACAAGCGTTCCAAGTATATATTTATTCTTCTATAAGAGCTTTCTAGAAAATGAATCAAACAAATGAATAGTTAAATGTTGATAAGACATTAATTCCTAATTTACAAGCCATCCTCATTTAAATAAAAGAATTGAGAGATATTTCTTCAATCTAAATATAATATGGTTGCAATTAATTTATTTACATTTATACATGTTATTTATCATATAACACCAATAGATCTAGGTGCTATAAATTATAATAATTTATACATAAATATAAATACTTATTTCTATTGTCTTACACTTCCTTTATAAATAACCTCTTAAAGATCAATATATAATAACTCCTAATATAAATTCAAAATTAACTCTAATTGTATTTCAATAAGATATAAATAGAACTAATCATGTATTATTGCACATGCACTTGAAGAATATGTGCCATTCGAAAAGGATTCAATTAACTAAGTATTAAAAACCTCAAATAAAGAGAAGGTGGCGACAATGCTATAAAGGCTCACAACTAAAGAATAAGTTCATCGTTCATTTTCCTAAACAAAGGCACGCTAATAAACAGAATCTGATGGTGTCCTCTCAGGATATAAAGTTACGCCTATAGAAGAGTCTCATTTGTTTTCAAAGCTATATGCTTCCTAATATAGATTGGAATAATACCTAGCTCCCCGTCGAAGTATAAGTTGATATTTGATAAAGAAGCAGTAAAGCATTTGGAGATAGCTCCAAAATACACACTGAAGTTGTAAACTTATTTATCGCCCATGATTAATATGATTAAGTGTAACAAGACTCAAAGCCGAATTAAATGGAGGAGAATCAGGCATGTTAAAGTTTGATTATCTAGTTAACAATATCTAGGATCTACACACCAGAATTGATAAACTCAAAGACTTACCATTGATTCATTTTTAATAAAATTATACAAATTAGGAGGTTGATTCCAGTATATAACATACGAGGACATAATGCCATGCAATTGGTGATTTGATGATGCTGAGATAATCTCAAATATAGATTAGGCAATAATCATTCTTACCAAGGAGAAAATACATGCCATGGGATAAAATAGCAAAGCAAAGTTAAGAGAAGGAAATCAAAACTCAGAGACAAGGAAAATTGAATGAGTTTGGGGTTCAAATGTGGCCTTCAATTTCAAAATAGAAATTGGCAGGGAAGAAGTAGTGAAATAAATCAATCTACAAACATGTGCATCAAATGAGCACTTACAATCTGTCAATACGGTAGCATGTGTTGTTAATACATAAACCTTGTGAATTAGAGATTGGACATGGCCACACACATAATTCTCTGTGAGGAAATCATTTCCATTCATGATTCAAATTGTGAAGGAGGTGATGTATGAGATTTTTCTCAACACTGGAATGCACTCTAACTTGGATTGTAATTACCACAATTCAAGTGATATGTGAATAACGGTGCTCCAAGTGCGTTTCAGTGGGTGAAGAAATAAGTGGATGACCAAGAGGAGACTGCTGCTGTTGAAGTTAAGAAAATTTCCTTTAATTCAAAACATTTAGAACACATCAATCATGTGGTACAAATGATTAATATCGACATATGATTTGAAGCAATGGAAGAGTCTAAAAAGGCAGAGATAGCTACACTGATGAAAATAAGTACCCAGCCACCTCAAAGTGATAATCTCTCATGAAAGGAGATGAGTGTCGGACACGCACAAAAAGGATTTCTCCATACTATAAGCATTTACAGTTAGCATCAGCAAAATAATCAATAGTATACACCAAAATGAATTTACTAAAAGGGTTTGATGGATTTTCATGCCAGAAAAGTAAGGATTACAAAATATGTATTAACTGAATTTTTTTTACAAGAAAGCTCTCAAAATCTTGAATTTTTTTGAAACCCTCCAGAGTGCTTCCCATAATATAAGTTTCACTTGTGTTCGAGGCGCATGCAATCAAGCAGGTTTAGCGGATGAGGGCTGCACATACCTCACACCTTAGTAATCCTTATTGCTTTATATATTTGATCATTAAGCATGCGTAGTTGACCTCCATATCTATGCTGGCTATCTAGGGGACACCCTTGACCGATGGTGCCTAAGTATCATATATGAATATAGATTGAATATTTCCAGCAACACCATTTTTATTTCATGTTAGATCCTAACAACACTGTGACTTATGTTCTATTCTAAAGCATCTGTGCAGAAGCGGGTAGATGTGGTGTGGTTGAAAAGTAAGGAGACTGACGCAGACGAGAAAGTGAAGTAAACCCTAAGGCAGAGGTATAAGATGAAGGATTTAAAGCCCAACAACTATGCTTTACAAATGACTATGTGCCACAATCGAATATAGTAATAAAGGAGTTTGAAAGAGCAAAGATAGTGCCGTTGGTGACTTAGGAGAAACTTTGTTTTATTTTTAGATCAACAAATACTCCAGTTAATTATAGATCTGACTTAGGATATCAAGAATTGTTTACTAAAATAAACATTCTTCTATAACTCCCAGGATTTTCATCAAGGCAAGAGCTAAATAATGGGATAAATAATAATTTTTTTTCCATGGACACTTAATCATTCTGCACACCAAATTTCTTTCACAAGCACATATAAGACAAGCTTTTCGAATTGAATAGCAAAACAAAAAGATTAAGATTCCTCCGACCTGAAAATAGAAGTTATGGATAGAAAATTTGTTGTAGAATATGCAATCAAACCCAAATCTATAAACCCCCAAGAAATCCAAGCCAAGATCCCCCAATCAGTTGACTATAATCAAAAAATTTCTCCAGCTCAGGAATAGTGCGGATTCCCTCCTTTCAATATCAGTTACCCAAGAGAGATTAAATGCCGCCATACCACTACATTCTTAATTACTCTATTATCGACAAGAGTGTAACCTCCCTTCAAAATGGTTGAGAACCAAGTAAAGTGCCTTATTAAAAGCTCAAAATCATGCTTTCATGTGATTTCAACATGCAATAATTATAATTGGTAACCAATTAAAATATCTGTTTCCGCCTAAAACTTCTCATGCATGCATTTGATTATATCTCATTTAACCACTAATTATTTTTTTTGACTAATTTTTTTATTTTATGTTATACCACTAAATTCATTCTAATTTATTCAAACTAATTTATTACTTCTTTTTAATATTCTAATTTTCTAACTTCAACTTTTACATTGAAATTTTATACAAAAACATTTACCAACCAAATTTATTAAATGAACAAAATTCCAACCAAAACCTAACTGTCAAGAAAAGTTGAAAGGAAAGATCACAAATGATATCATAGTTTCAAATATTTTAAACAAATTAGCCACTTAACTAAATTACACAGTAATTAATTTCCAAATAAATAACACTGACAAAATTGACACGACAAGACAAAACAACAATGACCATAGGTGACAATAGGATACTCATTCAACGAAGAATGATGGTTAAACAAGGACCAAACACTATCTCTGAATCAACATGATTTAATTGGATTAGGGTACGCTCAGACCTGACAAGCAGGTTGAGCTGTTACCCGGTACCTGTGTCTGCAGGAAACATCAACATTAGAACATACATATACTCATGTTAGAAAACACACCATTAATAAGAATCGCAGCATAGCAGAGTACTCATGAATGAGTAATGCCATACTGTCTTCTTCACTGACATAGATGAGCATGATAAATCATAAGCAATCATTACAACATAATCATAAATCACATCATGATAATCCACACATTAAAACTCATAAACAACATATCAAAATGCAGCATCCACCATAATGTCCTCCTTACAAGCAATCAAATAATCTTGATATTTAATAAATCATCCACGGGGTTTAACAACCAATATAAATGTGTTGTAACTAGAAACAATACAATATAATTATCGAGAAATAGCTACGACAGCAAATGAACATAAAACAAGTGAATCACATAATAACTAGAGGGAATGCTAGAACGCGAGATCTTCAACAAAGTGGATCAATCATCATCAAATCATCAAGAGCTTGCATAAGAGTGGGGAAAGGGCCAGTTTCCACATCAAATTGGCACCAACTCCCCCATAAGATCAAGAGTTTGCATTATCTTAATAGGATTCAATCTATTTCATTGCATTTTTATTGTATTCTTGCTTTCATTTCTATTTTGAACATGGTTAAATAAATTTTATGGGGAAATTTGATCTTAACTTGCATTTGAATCTTCTAATGTGTTTGTTTGTTGTCTCTTGTAATGCCCCACCACACAACCCTAGAGGAAGTTGCAATTTACTATGCAAACGTACCTTCTTCTTTTTAAAGTACAAATAACATGAAAGATCACAATCCATTTCCAACAACCTCTAAGGTTACGAGACTAGGATTACTTAAAACCCAATCAAGGAACATGAATTGAAAAAATAACGTTTAATTAATTAACAAAATAAATACTCATACATTCCATACATGATAAAATTACAACAAAGGCATAAAAGATACCACATGATTCCAAAAATATACCTTACAATAAGATTAAAACACTCATTCCCCGAATGAGGTAATTCCAATAAATAAGGTTATAAATTACATCTTCCATCTCGATACAAAGAGGGGTAATAAATTACAATATTAACTAAAAAGAGTAAAGAATGACAGTACTGGATCCCACGAGCTCTCCAACTAGAAATCTCATCCTCATGAACAAGAAGATGACCCAACAGATTAAGGTGCATGTTCCACCCAACCATGTGATACCCGAAGGCTCACCCCCCGTGCTAGGAGATAGTAACAAGGAATCCTATACAAGACCATCCACCCCTAGACACAGGATAACTCACACTAACACAACCCAACACATGAACCAAACATCCGTAAAGATAACACAAGTACAACTCCAACATCACTGACAAAGGTCACATTGCTTCCAGAAATGAAACAGATCAAGTATGATAAGAAGACCATACACATAAAACCAAATACCAACTGTTGTCGTAGAAAGAGTGTCATCACATAGCTCATCATGGGATCTCCTCTGGGAATCTTCCTAGGCTCTGGCCCCCACTATGAGTTCTTTGGTGGCCTCCTCTTGAATCCCAACACCCATACTGCGTTCATGTGGGATAAATACCTCTAAGTAGATTGTCGTACTTAAATTTTTGCGAAAATCTATATAATTTTTTTTTTTGTTTTATTTTTACAATCATTAAGTTAATTGACACTACAATTGCTATGCCTACTTTTAATGTGGCTACTTCAACCGAAGCAACTTACACAACCTGCTATCGCAACATAACCTATCTACTAAGGTTTAACACTATTTGATAGTATTATAATGACTAAGATATAACCCATTATAAGAAAGATAGTAATGTTAATATTTACTTACAAAAGAGGCCTTATTGGTAAGTTTATTCTTGATGATACTAATGTTTCTAACCCAATTGATACATATGAATAATTATTATCCAATAAAGTATTATTATTAATGTCCATTGTAAAAATGACGATGTTAGTATTTCTTTCAATTGATAGAAATAGCGATTTTATTACAATTTCCAAGATATCATACGATGTATTATTATTTTTCACCCCCACTAATATTGTTGATACCAACTGTCATAACAAATATGATCATTTACATCACATACATTACTAAACACCCTAGTGCTAGCTCAATATTAATACTAATATTAAATATTGATAACCATCCTCATTAAGTGCCCAATTTAATATTAATATCCCTCTTAATAATTTAATAGTGATAACCACCCTAATACTATTCCACTATCGCATGATTTTAATGTTGTACCACCTTAGTTGTCTCTCTCTCTCTCCCTAGAAAAGATTTTCCTAAAGGTGTTATGCCATTGGACCCAATCCAAGACTTAAAAAGGTCCACCATTCCTATAGAGCCAACTTGGACAACTCTTCTTAGCATACGATACCAATCATTGGCCAATATTTATCCTCCATTGGACACAATACCCTCATGTCATCCAACCTATGTTTTATCTAGAAGAGAATTTGTTATTTTTTTAATTTATTTTTATTTAAGTTTATGCAACACAACAAAATGATCATACTTTTTGTTTGGACCTCCAAAATTAACAAGCCAATTACTTGAGACTTCTTGATGTATAAGAATTGCTACCCGTAGAGTACTAAATAATTAATTATACATGTATCACCCTATCTTATAATTAAAATTAACCCTGTTATAATTTATTCCTTATTTCCTATCACCTAATTTAAAGAAAATTTAGTTAAAATTTCCCTTCCTATATATATAATAAAATATATATTTACTTGCTCATGTCTAAATAATATTTATTTTATTATATTATTTATCTTATTAATATTAAGATCTGAAAGGCTAATTATAATATTAATTATTCATGCATATATACATACTATTACTTTAGTGGAAAAATTAAAAAAAACAAGGAAAGAAAAGTCTCCTTAAAAAAATACTAATAGTATCCAATATTGCTTATTTTAAATTATTTAATTCTTAGGAATAGATTCTTAAGAATCTCACAACTATAAGGGAATGGGTTTACATGAATCATGTTAAATCTTGTTTAGAGGAATACGCGGAGTCCTTAGTGGGAATTTTATAATATCTAGCATAAACATTAACCCTATATCTCCTATCTTTAATACCTGACAAAATCTCTTATGTTCAACTCTTTCTATTTTGAATAATTTAAGACTATGGCGGGACATTCCATGCCTAGTTTTAGGCCTCATCGCATATAAATGCTATGAGAAATAGGATGAATTCCTCCTTTTGACATCATCAAAGGCTTACGTTGATGGCACTGATTCATTGGTTGGTTACAACCAAAGTTCATGATGATATAAAAAGGATAAAAATTGGCTTTGCATTCTAGAACACTAAATACTCTATCGGTAGCAAGTATACGATTTTAATAATGATTTTTAAATTTATTTTTTTATCCACTGACAAATCAAAGCCGAGGGAGTTTGAGAGTAAAGAGTGTTGACCCAAGGTAGCATCTTATAAAGAGGTAGTCGCTTCACAACATGGCCCACTACTTATTTCTTGGTGGACCAGCCTTGACTAGGCTGATAAACAAAAGAATCTAATAACCTACGAACAATATCCTCCCATAGAAGTTCACGCCAAAGGAGTGTGTTTATTTCGGAAAGCCCAACAATAATATCATCCTATGGTTTTTGACGCAGGAAACAAAATGGCTACTGAGGTCGATGGGACTTCCCGTGACTAAGACCAATGATGCAACAGTACCCAATGGTTTTCCATCATAGTAGAGACTTTATTAACCCTATCGTTTCCAATTGACTCATGATTTTTATGGTGTGATAGGTCCTATCTGAATCGATCCCAATGGAGTATCA
>VDFB02093255.1:0-27304 GCA_007258455.2 Sequoia sempervirens
CCTAAATCCTTAAACCCTCAACCTTCAACCCTCAACCCTCAAATTGAATCCCTCAACCCTATACCTTAAACCATAATCCCTCAACCATCAACCCTTAATCCCTCAACCCTTAAACCCTAATCCATCAACCCTCAACCCTTAAACCTGTAACCCATAAACCAACAACCCTTAAACCCTAATCCCCCAACCATTAACCATTCAATCCTCATCCCTCAACCCTCAACTCTTAATCCCTTAACCCTTAAAAACTCAACCCTCAATCCTCAACCCTTAAACCCTCAACCCTATAGCTTGGACACTAATCCCTCAACCCTTAAACCCTCAACCCTCAACCTTCAACCCTCAACCCTCAACCCTCAACCCTCAAACCCTCATCCCTCAATGCACAATCCTAATACATCAAGTCTCAACCCTATACCTTAAAACCTAAAGCCACAAGCCTCAAACCCTAATCCCTCCAGCTTCAATACTTAAAACCTAAACTCTTAGACAATTAAATCCTCAACCTCGACCTTTAACCCTAATCCCTCAAGCCTATACCTTAAACCCTAATCCATCAACCCTAAACCCTTAAAACCTAATCTCTCAACCCTCAACCCTTAAAAACTCAACCCTTAAACCCTAAACCATTAAACCCTCAACCTTTGACCCTCAACCTTCAACCCTTAAACCTTAATCCCTTAAAAAATCAAAACCCTTAAACCCTAAACCATTAAACCCTCAAATTTTTACCCTGAACCCTCAAACATAATCCCTCAACTCTATACATTAAACCATAATCCCTCAAACCTTAACCCTTAAACCATAATCCCTCAACCCTAAACCCTTAAACCCTTAACCCCCCAAAACCCTTAAACCCTATTCCCTCAACCCTTAACCCTTAACCCTCAACCCTTAACCCTAATCGCTCAACCCTATACCTTAAACCCAAATCCCTAAGCTCTCAACCCTTAAACCATCAAGTATTCAAACCTAAAACCTTAACCCTTAAACCCTCAACCATTAAACCATAATACTTCAACACTTAACCCTTAAACCATCAACCCTCAACCCTCATCCCTCTACCCTATACATTTAACCCTCAACCGTAATCCCTCAACCCTTAAACCCTAAGGAGGGAAGGAAAGGTAGAGAAGGTGGGATAGAGGTGGGTAATGAGACAAGGTGGGAGAGATAGGAAGGTATGGAGGGAAGGAGGGAGAGTCATGGAGATAGGGGGAGATATGGTGGGAGGAAGAGGTAGTCAGCTAGAGAAAGGAGATAGATGGGAAAGAAACGATAATAGAGGGAGAGAGAAGAAGATAGGTGTAGGGAGGAAATAATATAGATAAGGGTAAGGAAAAAAGGAAAGATACAAAGGGAGATAGGGGGAGAGAGAGAAGATAGGGAGAGTGAAAGGGAAGTATTAGTAGATGATTAATAGCGATAAAGGGATATTTACACATGGAGGGAGTGAGAGACATAGGGAGGAGGAGATAAAGAGGTGATAACCTAGAAAGGGGAGGGAGAGGGAAGGCGAGAGAAAGAAAAATGAGGTGAGAGATAGAGGGGGTAGAGAGGTGGGTAATGAGACATGGTTGGAGAGACTTGGAGATGAGGAGAGAGAGAGAAGAAAGAGAGAGAGATAGAGGGGGGAGAGAGATAGGTTATGAGACAAGGATGGAGAGACTTGGATATGGGGAGAGAGAGATTGGGAGGGAGATGTGCGATTGAGATAAATGGGTGAGAAATAGTAACAAAGGGAGATAAAAGAAGAGAGAGGTAGGGTGGAAAGGATGAAGATGGGGTTAATGAGGGAAGGAAAGGTATAGAGGGTGGGAGAGACCTAGAGAGGGTTGAGCGAGAATAGGGTAAGTATTAGTTAAGAGGGAAGGGGACAAAGAGGGACTGAAAGGGGAAACCCTGAATATCCATCATCGATCATAAATTGTAAACTTTAAGCCTTATCGAAGTGGGGAAATGAGAGAAAAATAGAAAGTAGCAAAGTTGGTCCTTTTGTCAATACATCACCATTTGGTGAGTACCAAATTTGGTTCTCTCCAAATTTGACACTTGCCAAATTAGGTGCATTGGGAAGTACCAACCAAAAGGTTTGGATCTTGCCTTGGGCATCCAACCCTAAGGGTTAGATGACCATTTGATACCATGGACATGGTTTTCTCAGGAGGATACTAAATTTTCACATATTTTTTGTTGTGCTAACTATCGCATTTGCACGTATTTCAATGCAAGTTTATAAAAAAATTGTGACGACATTAGGCTCTCTCTTAGCTATCAAAATATATATTTTTTCTTATGTTTTGATTATGTTAAGATTTTCATCCATAACTTTTCTTGTTATTTCCTCCATTTTTTGTCAAAAACCAACATGTGCTAGATTTAGGATAGATTTTTACTCGTTCATCAAAACATGAAACAAATTACATTTTCTTAAACTAGACTCTATTCTACACATGATGAAAAAAATGAATCAATTTTTTATTATTTTTCAAAAAAATTAGGGGTGAACACGCTCAAATTTCATCTTTTCATGTTGTGTCCACTTTGAAAATTCATAAAATATTATATATTCATTAAAAAAATTAGCCAAAAGAATGGGGATAAACTACATGGTGTTAGCTAATTTCTCACAATTCAGATTTTTGAAATTCTAAAAAAAAGTTAATGAAAAAGGGGGGGGCCTTAGACGCTATGCTATTTTTTTGATAAAACATGACTTGTTTTGAGGCCCCCCCATTTTTGATATCATTAATCTTCATTATTTTTTTAAAAAACTAGTAGCTTAGAAACTAGACTTGGAGAACCTCAACTATTGTTCTTATTGCATCTTGAAATTTTGATTGTAACTATTTTCATTTTCTTGTGAAAATCAAATTTTATTGATTTCAAAAAAAAAGTGGCATCTTAAGAGCCTTTTTTGTGTCATAGCTCTATGCACTTACCCATATGCTTATGCCTTGTTATTTCTTTTTATAGCATGTGTGTTCTTTTGTGTCTATTTTGGTTTACCATAGGATCCCAGTCCTGGGTGCTTGATCACCCCTCTTGATCATTGCCATCCTATCTTACTAGCATTGGTGCACTTGGACCCCTCTTTATGTGAGTTTGACTACTTTAGTGTGATTTTGAAGCAAGTTCCTCCTCTCACTAAAGTAGAGGCTAAATGTGACAACAAAAAAAGTATGCCTCTACTTTTTCTTGCTTGTTTGGGCCATCCTTGTTAAGTTAAGCATAATGTTTCCTTGATTTAGTGTTGTAATGTGTTTGAAACATTCACATTAGGGCTTGCACCCTTGTGAGATAAATGAATCTAGTTGTACCTTATTTGAGGTGCTGTAAAGTGTTGTATCACACTTTCATAGTTTTCTAGTGTCTTCATAAATAGTTGGGCTTCTATATGCCTTATTTGGCCTTTTTTTGCATCCACAAGCCTTAATTAATGCATATTTTTAAGGATAATCCCAACATTATTCAACATACAATCATAATTCATGTGGTTTTAGGTTGTGTGGCCTATATTTAGTGATTTTGGACTCATATGCCACCTTGGTCATATGAGTCCCACCTAGGTTTTAGGCCTCCGATCTAGACTCTACATCATTCTAACCATTTTTGAAGTGTTTCCCATAGTTAAGCCTAATGGGACTCATATGCCACTTCTGGTGTATGAGTCTCATGTGGCCCAAAATTAAATTAAATTCAAATTCTTGTTGGGATTTTATCCTCCTAGATCTAATGTCAGCTTGTAGTGTTGTAATTTCAAGAAATTTGGCATAAACGGGTATAAATACAAGGTTATTTCACTCATTTTCACCTAATACTTTCATGAGAGCATTTATAATAACATATTGGAGTTCACAAGAGCATTTAAGAGTCTTCAAGAGTTGATTATCAAGTGTTTTGGAGAATTATTCTAGTATCAAGCATCATGTCAAAGTCATCATGCATCATGTTTTTTTTTGAGCTATCAATAGTGAAGTAGGGTTTTATGATTCAAGCTAGCATTCAAATCAAGATCTACAACATTCAAACAAGAGTAAAGATTTACATCCATTTGAGCCATTTCATACATGTTTACAACACTTTATTGCTAGGGCTTGGTGAGTTGCAACATTACATTTTGTTCATTCATCATTCTCCTTTCCTATTTCATTTCATTTCAAGGTTTGATTACCAAAACAGGTTTTAACCAAGGAAAACCCCTTTCTATGAACAAAACAAAATTTTTCCTTCTCTTTAGTGTGTGATTTGTAGATCTAGATTAAACACACATTAAAGAGCTAGTTTGGATAAATTTTTCAAGTGTTCAAAGTTGTGAATGTTGTCACCTTACATTGGACTTCATTGCAAGACATCTATAGGTTGCAAATCAAAGATTCAAACCCAAAAATAAGGTGGAAAGGATAGAGAAGAAATTGAAGAGCAAAATTAGACTTTGAATTTCCAAAAAACCCTAACTGGACTGATACACCACTTCCAACATATGAGTCCTAGTATAGGGAAATTTGCAGTTTTCAAAAGTTCCAAGAATATCTCTACCAGGATTTTGTTCCTACACAGAAACCCTAATCTTAGACTAAATCACCTAGACTAGCATATGAGTCCCAACATGCATTAATTTTACTATTTTTCAGCATCTCAAGTCTTTGTCCAGGCCTCTACAGATTCCCAAGTGCACACCTCTGATCGCTCAACTTTTTGTTCTATTTTATATGCATTTTTAGGTCATTTAGTGAAGTCTTGCATTACACTAGGTTTAAGCATTAGGTCTTGCATTTGATTAGTCTTTCCAAGCCCTAGCTTGGTGGTGAATTCCTCTTTAGTTTCTAGTAAGACCCTAGGACAAGCCTATTGCAAGATTTCTTTCTCCTTTGCATACTTTAGATTGAGATCTCTAGGGTTTTCCTTGAATGTAAAGTGTAGAAGATTGTTATTCTATCTCCCAAGCATAGAACCAACAATTTTCAACCTTTCACTTTCTAGAAGCCTTACTTTTCATAAAATATTATCTTATATCTTTACTTCTTATTTCTTAACTCATTTAATATCAGTTCTCTCATATCATAGGATTAAAAATGCTTATTTTTCTAATCCTATGTCTCACCTGGGCTATTTAATAAGGAGTTTTCATTTATATATCATTCTATTCTAATGTATCATTTTCATCATTTGATAGAATAAAATTATTCTTTCATATCTGATCACTCTTGTGCTTTCATAGAAGTTTATAAATCTTACGTGACTACAATCTTTGACCAAATCTTGTATGGTGTAAATTATTCTATACCAACTCTAACAGGGTTCCACAACTTGTGATATTGCTTCTTGTTATTCTTGATAGGGAGATATAGGTTTTAGATCTTGGTAGATATTGAAACTTTTAGCATACTCTTTCCTAACATCAAATGATGATTTGGAGAATTAAAAAATAATAATAGAAATACTAGTTTTTTTTTTTTTTGGGGGGGGGGGGTTTCTATTTTATGGCTTTGTATTGCAAATTTATTTTTAATCATTTAGGTGCAAATATGAACCATTGAGTTTGGAGTGTCCAAGAAGGCTTTTTTTCCTTATTTCAGATCAAATAAGACATTTGAGGCTAGATCTATGAGGATTTCAAGTTGTGAGGTGGTTGTCTAATCTAAAAGGTAGCTGAATTTTGGATCATTTTGGGTCAAAACATATCTTTACATCACATCCAATAGGCTCAAGAAACCTAAGTTCGACTCTCAATTCAGCAAAGTATGAATGCTTAACTTGAGCTCTCAAAATTTTTTTGGTCCCCATGTTCATACAAATATTTATACATTTATACCAAATGTTGATTACGCCATCTTCTACTTAGATACTAGAATTTGCTAGTATGGGTTAAAATAATTTTTCTAAGAAAATTTTAAAAATAATTTTTTAGAATTTATTTTAAAAATAAAATAAAAATAAAAATTAAGTACTTGTGGGTACTGCAAATTATATTCTTTTAGAGTACCAGTGGTATTTGTAGGCCACCAAGGTGTTGTGCCAACAATGTGACCCACACACCCCACCATTGACGACATACATACTACATGAAATAAACTAGAACAATAACCTATGGTGCCTAGAGAATATTTCAGCTTGAATAAATAGTATTTTTTCATAACCAATGTTGATGAAGAAAACCAAATAGGTAGAATATTGTGTTTAAAGATTCTATCATGAGAAGAATATTTTTATAGTTGAAAGAGTATTTTGTTTTCCTCCTATATTATTGTTAGTATTCTAGCTACTAATGTCATTTTTCTGACACCTAATTTGGAAATCCCCTCTTCATTGACATTTTAAAATTTGCAATTTTACTTTGTAGTGTCACAACTCAAGCGTATAACCTCTAATTTGTGAGAAATTTTTTTATTCTGATGTAGAGTTTTTTTCTTTTCATATTGGTAGAATTTACTTTTGATTTTCATTCTTATTTTTTCTAAAAAATATAGATTCTCATAGTTGTTGTTGAGTTCCTTTCTTGTTTTGGGAACTTTTGTGGCTTTGTCCTCACTCTTATGATAAATTTTTTTAATGTAGATTAATTTTTGCTAAATTATCTTTTATTTAATTTTTAATGGTATGATCAAATTGATCTTATTATGTACATAAGAATTGTACTTTGAGTTTGTAGCTAAATTTGATATTTTTAAGCACTATGTTCAAGTTCACTTCATTTTTTTAGCAAGTGGCACCTATAACTACAACAAGAATAAAGTGCCAAGATCATATGTTGTTGGGGGGATTCCTTATTAAGTAATTTTAGGGGCTAATATTGTAATAGTTGATTGCTTTTGTTCCTTTGTTTTTTGTTCATGCAATGGGGAAATAACAAATTGAAGTCCTAACTCCATATAATCATGATTCATTGAGAAAAGTAGTATGAAATTATCTCATGCAAAAGGTTTATCTAGGATATTTAATGAAAACTATTTCTTAACCTTTTAATACTAGAGAAAAGGAAAAATGGTTGATCAATCTTGAAAACAAACATGGATTCCAAAGTTTTTTATTCTTTTGATTTACAATTTCATGTTGAATAATGCAAAAAAACTAAAGGCTGCTTGGGAGAATTTTGAAAAATTATATGGTAAAACTAATAATATTAAGTGATATCAGATTGATAATGATTTGATGAATCTTGATCCTAAAGGTTTTGACCACATCCAAGACTACATATCCAATATTAAGCAAATAATAACATAGTTAAAATATAGTAAAATTAGGAAGGATTATTTCCAGTTGATTCTAAATGTGTTATCCAAGTTTGGCCGTGAGTATTCAATGCTTTATTTTAGATTTCCTACACATTATCTTTCTATGGGAGCATCATATGTTGATCCTAATTTTGATGAATTTGTAAATCTCTTATTCCAAGAGGAAGAAAAGTTAATTCATATGGGTCTAATCAAGTATTATAAGTCACAAGCATTAGTGACAAGTGAGCCTAAGGTACAAAAAGAATTAGGGAATTTTGAAAAGGAGAAAAAGAAGAAAAAGAAAAATATACATAAACATTTTGAATAATCTCCATTTGAAAAGGAATAATTTAAGAAGGAGAAGCATCAGTGTGGATACTGCAAGAAAATAGGGCATGATAAACATCAATTTTTTTCAAAAAATCTTCAAGATTACTTGAAGCATCTTCTTGAGAAACATCAAATAAATTTTCCTTCAATGTCAATGGGTTCATCTTCTTCTTCATTGTCAAATCCAAATAAACATAAGATGAAAGCACTTGTTGTAGTTGTAGATTCTAAGTTAGAGAGGTGAATACTTGATTCAGAAGCTTCACATCATATGGATTCATTAGAGGGAATACACTCTTCATTTTATTCATATTCATCACCATAGATTACGATGGCCAACAACACTTATGCATGTGTTTGTAGGAAGGGATCTATTGAGATGGATGATGAAACATTTGATAATGTTCTTTATGTGCTTTCATTGTCAACCAACATCCTTTCTATCAATTAGACCTCAAATGGTGGAGTAGGCAACAATTTTTATTTCACACCATATTTTTTCATAATCTGATATTTTCTTAGCAAATATATAATTATTGTTTAGGAGATTGATCATCAATCTCAAGTTTAAACCTTCTCACATTTTTCTCCTATTTTTCATTTTTCTAATGTTTACATTAAAGAATCTAGTGTGGACACTTTTGATGAGATTCAATATGGTCATTTGAATCTTGGTATTCTTTCGTCTACTTAGGTTCTAGAGATATTTGATGATATTTTATCTCCTTTATGTATTGTTTCTTTTGTTGATGCTTTTGTTGCCATAGTCATGGATACTTTTGTTTCAGTGTAAAAAAAGCACTATGTTTTAGATATGGATACATGGGATGGATATTTGATAGACATTACAAGTTTTTTTTACAGTCCCATATTTTAGAGTTGGGAGACACCAATGATTGCATTAATATTCTATTTTATGGAGATGATTCTTCTTAAGATATTGTGAGGGAATGATCTAACCCTCTTGTTCATTCTATATATGATCATTATTCATAGTTTCATATGAATGTGGATACTTTTGAGTAACATTTGGAGTGTTTTTCTTACTCATTAGAGGATATATCCTTGTCTTTAGATTGTTCCCTAAAATCATCTCTACTAGATTTTAAATTGTAACCTTCTATAGTGTGGCCTAGAACATCTGGCTTGATTGTGGTAACTTTTAGCATCAACATGGGCATACTTGAACAAAATTCTAAGACATCACTCATCATAATTCTTCCTCATTCTCCTCTTAGGAATGAGAATACATCCTACATACCATATTTTTTTCGTTTCTTCCTAAGTGGACAAATGTTCTTTGAAATTCTATTATCTTCAACATTCAACATAAAATATCTACCATCATTACAAGAGACTCTATATTGAGGGGTGATTGCTTAGTATCTATTCTTCTTCTCTCTAATGGGGTGCATTTTACCCTCATATGGGTTTTTTCCCTTCTCATTATTCATTGAGAGGGTTTTATTTTCTCTATTTTTAGGAGGATTTTTTAACCATGCTTGGTTTTCTCCTTTTTTGCATTTGTGAGAGATTGTATTTGTACATGGGTACCTAACATTGCTTGGTATTTGAGACCCATCTTTGCATCATTTTTTTTCCTTTTCCTTAAGTTACACTTAAGGGGGTTTTTTGTGTGAATAAAGTGCTTTACCTTACTATTTTACCTAGTTGGTCATATTCACCTATTAAATTTACTTAGGTCATAGAAATATTTTTACAAGTCTTAGTTGTCATAATATCTTATTTTATCTTACATAATTTACTTCTCATGGCTTAGGTTATTTAATATTATGGTAAGTGCAATAATTTGGGTTCACAAAATGTTCAAAATGTGGAAGTGTTTTTCTTGATTTTTAAAATTTGTCACAATTAGACTTCAAATTTGAAGCACTTACACATTCAATCTTAAAAAAATTTAGTAATACAAAATTAAAAATTTTGAGTCTAGTTAAATTTGAATATGTAATTTATTCTACTACCCAGATGATACAAAATAAATTTCAATACACATGTATAAAACCCACTTTTTAAAGTCACTTTGTTAGGACTATACCATGCACATGTACAAACACCATAATTTGACCTAAATACATCTATTTTTCTAATTTATTTTGGGGAAAGATGTGTATTATAATGAAGATTGATGAGGATATTTTTTTATAATTTTTCTTAGTATTCATTTATTTAATATATTTTTATTGGCCTTGATTACTGGTTTTTTAAACCCTTGCGTTGCACACCATAACCTGACCTAAAATTATCATTTGTTGAATCATATTTTTTTTCATTATGTAAAGAATTGTTTATAGATTGACGCCATATAATCTTTTTAACAAGAGAACCAAAAAAATAAAAGTTATCAAAAAAATGAAAACCTTAGATTTCAAGTTTATGGATCAATTTCTTCATAAATTAATTAAAAAAAAAGAAAAATAATCAAATCATTTAAAAAATTATATATTTGAAAACTAGACATTTTCATCTATAGTGGGTTTTAATTTCATTAAACAATTTTGAAAAAAATTTCATCAACTATAATGTCCAAGTTAGCTTTTTCTCTTAAAATTGCCATGTCCTTTTACTTGTAGGTCCAAGGCTAAGTTTTGGGTTACCATGCCTTCTATGGGCCTAAATTCAAATTAAAAAAATGTATTGTGAGTTTTAAACTATTTTTAATGAGTACCCACTTTAAAATGGGTATGCATTTTAAAATGTGAATGTGTACCTATTTTAAAGCTAAAAAAATGACACTTATCTTCAATGTGGTCCCAACTTCTTGCACTTACCCATTAGTTGTCTCATATCATAAGATTAAGAAAATTTTCATGATCTTGTCTAATCCTATGTATAAAATTGACTATATAACCAAAGGGTTTAATTTATAAACCATTCCATTATAATCTATTATTTCCATTATTTGATAGAATAACATTATTCTTTCAAAGTTGATCTCTCTCATGCTTTCATAGAAGTTCTTATATCTTGGGTGGCTATAATATTTATCAAAATATTACATGTAATTTATTTAATACCAATTTGTACATTTATTATAAATTTACTAGAACAAGAGAATATTTTTAGAATTTTGACTTTTGTTTTGAAACAAACTTAGTGAATGCACTTGCAAGATTAAAGTTAGTGCGTATTTTCTCCAACATCAACTTACCTTGTTCAATGACACTTCAAATAAAGTGATATCAAAGATCTATGCACTTCATAGATATGAATGAAAGTGTATGGTCCAAAGTTAGTATGACTTGAAGTATTCCTCTAATAGATTTTTTTGTTAAGTAGTATGATCAGAAAGAGGTTGGGATAAATAAAATGTTTATTTCAAGGTGATAAGGTTTTTCATATGAGGTATTTGTACCTTCACCCCTTTAAGGAATTCCAAGAGGAAGTCTAATTCTAGGGGGAGAATGTGAGACCCCATCCTTTTTGTGCTCCTATTGACTCTATGTTTCTTTTTTGATATTTACTTGATATTTCATGTTTCCAATTATTGGATGATATACAATATTTTTTATAAATAGTAGAGTTTCATATACATAGATGATGTTATTATGGTTTTATTGTTTTCCTTAGTTATTATTGGATATGGTAAATTGACATATTTTAATTGACTAATGTTTTTTGCACTTACTCTATAATAATCAAATGAGTTCCTTTAGATGAGTATGTAAGGATGTATAGATTGAGATGAGATTTATTCAGTTGAAAATGTTCATTTGTGACTGGTTATTTGTTATATGATACATTTCAATAACTATTGCTATTGGTAGTTTCAGTGTTATTATTATATGATTTTAATATGTATTCATGTGAGTAGATTTTATGGAGATGAGATTGGATATGCTAATATTTACTTGTGATGGTTATTTGAATTAAATTATTTCTATTTGATTTTCTAGATGAATATTTTAGATAAGAAATTATGACAGTACTTTTTTTGAAGTGTTATTTTGATATATGATAGTTTCTTTGGCTATTATTATTACTAATAGGATATGTGTATGTGCAGAATCATGATGGGCCAAAAAGTGGCAATATGATGGGTATGTGGTTGATGGCTTTTTTTTTTACCCAAAATTGATGAAGTGAAAAGTATTTTTAAAGGAGATTCTCAGCTTTCCACCAATATAAATTATGCTTTACTTTGAATTTAATAAGTAATTATTATTCATTTTCTATTCAAATTATAACTAAAGTCCTGATTGATAGGCTAATTGAAAAACATCTGTAGTTTTCAAATGGTATCACATTTTTGAATCTAAAACATGCGTCACATTCTATGCTTCACATAATATAGGATTAAAAAAGAAAAATTGAATTTCATGAAGTTTTGACCAAGTTAGCGTGGGACATACAAGTTTTTATATTTTTTAAAAGTTGTAATAAAAAATTCATAATTAATTATTTCCTAGGAAAAAAATTACAAAAAAATGTGCATCACATTGGGACATGAGTCATCTACATATATCTAAAATCTTAAAAAAAATATTATCATTTTATTGTGGTTAGGGTGGTCAGACAGACACCTACTTCTTATTTTTTCCCTAAAATTTAAGTACTACTGCATTGAAATTTCAAATTTTCACCAAATAGATTATTTATTTTTTAAACAAACCTAGTAGTTTAGAAACTACATTCAATTTTCTATAGATTCTATTCTTACATATTTTTGAAATAATATAGATAACTTATTCAAATTTTTACGTCAAGTTGCCTAACTCTGATTTTTCTAAATTTTTTGCCACTTAAGGGCCTATTTTTTCCATGATGATCCTACACATACCCATATATACTAAAAAATTTATTAAGTGAGAAGGTAAAATTTTTCAATCGTGGTTTAGGCCACATAGCTCCTTCCTTTGTATTGTTTCTATGACTACTGATCTTATGTCATATGAAGAATATAGGACCATGTGATGTATTTTTTATCACTTAGAAGTGCACCCTTTTTTGAGTTGAAAAACTTAGCCTACTAGTGAAACATGGGAACTTTTATAGGTTGTAGGCCACCTATGGTGGAAAAGAACCTCCAGAGAAAGACTGGTTTGCTTGGTATTCACCTATTGGAACTGAAATTACTATTTCTACTAATGGAAATTGGTAGAAAGATGGCACGAAATAAATCTAACTATGAGGGTGATACACCAAAATGTTGAATAATAAGTGTTCATACTAGTTTTCATACAATATTTAAAAAAAAGTGGATTTTTATTTCATACAACCTTCCTATTTTCTTTGCAAATGGTCAGCTCTCCCCTCAGGATTTGTGACATGGAATAACCACCTCCCATGGATCTGCTAACTTTGGTAGTTGTATCATGTATTAACAGGTCGACCTTTTGGTGCAATGACAACTGTGGGGCCAACAATTAGTAATAGAGCCAAAGGTGTCAAGTTTTAATCCCCTCATATTGCACTGAGGTGGAGATTGTTGGAAAATGGTCAATTCTCCCCTTGGGATTCATGACATGGACTAATCGTGTCTCGTGGATCCATTAACTTTGAAGGTTGTATTGTGCATTAAGAGGTCAACCTATTGGTGCAATGAAAACTGTGGGGCCAACATATTTTTCCTTATGATTGAAGATTTTTTTTAAAACCTGACCTATCTTTTCTATTTTGGAAGGAAAAAATGAGTGTTTCACATTGCATCAGCTCATATAAGTGTTTTTTAACAAGTAACCATCATATAGAGAAGAATCTATAGGTTTTGTAGGTATTTTAAGCATGTATAATTTAGAGGTTTTGAGATATGATCACTAGAAAAATATAGGGAAACAATCAACACACAACATAACCAACACAATGCTAGTGGAAACATTTCTTTTTATTGATAAATATGCCTTTAGTATCACACATATTGCAAATATGAGTAATATTTGATTTGAAATGATTACAAAATATATTTCTTAGTTGTAACTAAGATTTACATGAGTTACAATGGTCTTCAATTTTGTCTCTAGACCTCAAAAAGAAGAAAGACCTAACTAAAAACACTAGCCGATGGGTTCAATATCTCATCCCAAGTATATAAGAGCATATATGGACTAAAATTGACTATGTTACAAGGCTTGAAAATAGGCTAACATACTTTGCATTCCTACAAAGTCTTTTGTTTTTACTTGGTCTCTTTAACTCCTTGCAATCTACTCCAACTAGTGATGAGGCTCCTATATCCTTGGAATATGTTTGAGGTCCCCCATAGATGCTCCCAAATTTCCCATTAATGCTCCTAAATTCTTGAATGGTGTCCTCTAAATAAATAAATACCACCAAATTATTTAACCTCACTCATGAATACCTAAAATACCCCACAAAAAACTCTACTTGTTGTCTTTGTCATCCTTTACATAAGGTTTTAGGATTTCTAGTCATGCAAGGGAAAAAAGTCTTCATTCTAGTGCTCAAAAATACCCATAACTACACCCTTATGGGTTAAAAAATTCCCTTAACTCCACTCATAACCATGTATAATATTTATTATCTCCCAAACTCAAGTTGAATGTTTAACCCCCTTTGATTGTCTCAACTCATGAATACTTCAATGGTCTACATGGGGGCAATAATATGTACTTGAGATAGTTTGATTTCACATCTATATTATATGAAATAAATATTTTTTTTCTTCCCTTCTTATGTAACATACATTTCAACACCATGAAAGTTCTTGTATCAATAGATACTTCACTACCCCTTTCATTATATGGATCAAACTATCACCTACTAGAGTTTTCATACTATTATAGTGGCTGGTCACTATAATATACCTATGGAAATAATGTGCTTTAACTATCATATCTCATGAAACTACTGTCTTGTAAACGTTTATTGACTGTCATGCTTCTTTTAGGTGTCTTGATATGGTAAACACCACTATCATGTCATGTTTGTGAGATGTATCTCAACTATAGGATATACTCCCTTTCTCATTTCAACGGTCATAGTTTCAAGATGGGTGTATGCTGTCATGATTCTTACATGTTCACTTGTCCCCTAACTTTTTCATGCATAAGACTATCCCTTCCAAGGTCATTGTGAGGACTATATTTATCATTATTAATAAAAAGAAAGCATAACTAACTTCTCTGTTCATGTGGATTTTTCTTTTGTTCATACATGTAGCTATCATTCTCTTCACTAATTCATTATTTAACTATCATTCACTTAAGCCTACTCTTTTTTATTCACACAAACCTAACTCATCAACATGACTATCATGGTATGGTGACTACATTCATAACTATGAAAATTCTATATGACTGAAGAGGGTTAACATTTATAATAGTTTTATGCAAGGAAATTCATCTTTGTACTTTTTTCTTTTTTGTTTTCTTGAATAGTTGGCAATGTAATCAATCCTTAATGGAGGGGTTGTTCCATTTTCATTCAGTCTTGATTATGGTATGTAAAAATGATAACTTCTTGAGTCTGTATGGCTTGGGTTTCTTACTTGATTAGAAAATTATTTGGTTTTGAGGGGGAATCTTGATATCCTAATTTTTGCAAGTATGACTTGGCATTTTCATTGATGTCAACAAGCTAGTGTTGTCATTGATGTCAACTATTTGTTTGAAGATGTCTAGGATATTGAGAAAATTGAAAAAATAAGGAAATAGGGTGTTGTAGAGGTGTTCTAGTTTAACATCATATTTCTTCTATATTAAAGATCTACTTTTTTGGCTTGGATATGTAAGTTAGAGTTGTTTAGAGTTTCTATATCTGGAATTTGGGCTTCTAGATTGTTGGTTAGAGGATGTTGTGTTCACCAGTATGTGAAGTGGTTTTGCAATGTTGTACAGAGGTGTCTAGGAGAAATGTATTTTCTCCACATTTCACCACAGTTTCTTTTTAGGACTTGTGCTTTTGAATGAGAGTTAATGATGTTCTCTTTTTTTTGTCTAGAGGATTCATGGTGAGAGTATCAGAAGAAAGCCTTTTGAGTTTCAAAATATTGTAGTACCTAGTAGTGTTGTCTAGATAAATAGTATGATTATAATATATTCAAGATATTTTTTTTGTGAAGGAAGTTGTTGGTTTTCTAGATGATCTTGCATCATGTTCAAGAGAATTTTTCTATCTAGAAGTTTTGGATTATTTTAAGGAAGCATGTACTTAATGTTTAATGTATTTTCATGGGTAATGACCAACTTGGTGTCTACACTACATTCAAATATGTTCAAATATTAATGAAGGTGTAGTGTGGCATGTGAGATTTATTTTGGGTCTTAGTTAAGTGTTATTTTGGTCCACTTTCATTCCTATCCACTACGGGAATGTTTAGTGCTGACGTAATTTGAAATTGCAAAGTGTGAAGCATGTAACCTTGGATAATTTTTTTAAGGTTGAGTATGGTATAACTATGAGATGAGACATTGAAGGTTGTTAGGATAGAAAAGATAAGAAATAAAAGAGGTGTGTGATGCAAGTGATGTGAATTTAAGAAAAGTAGTATGAACTTCAAAGTGTCAGATTCCTTAATGTAGTGATTTGAAGGTGTTCACAATCTTTCAAAAAAGGCTGTGAAAGTGTTGGAGCATTTTTGGTGGATTCCTTGTTACATTGAGAAGTTGTTCTCTATGTAACATTTCTTTTCTATCTTCTTGTGTATTTTATGGCTGTGAGCCCTGTCTATGAGCCCTTTTGGACAATGTGTCCTATTCTGATAGTCATCCCTTGTACTAGTTTTGCAATTAATTATATTGTGAGCTAATTCTCACCATGTTTTTTCCCTCATTGGGATTTCCACTTAAATATGGTTTTATCTTGTGTATGGTGTTGTTATTTCAGTTTCTATTATTTGCATTTCATGTTTAATCACTTTAACTGAATAAGGGTTTAATGAATGCATGTGGATTTGATTACTATTGAGGGATTTGATGTTTTAATTTCCTACAACTAATTTTCCCCCACTCTCAGTTGTCTTTTTCATTCAATTATTGGTATAGAGCAAGTTTCCTTGAAGAAGAGCTTAACTGCTTAAGGTACATTTGGGATGGAAAAGCAAATTGATTGCCGTAGATTTGATGGAACAAAGTATGCATTATGGAAGAAAAAGATGGAAGGTTATCTAGAAGCTCATGGATTTGAAATTGAAAAAGGAAATAAAGAATCAATATGTTGCATCTCCGAATGGTCTGAGCACAAGTGATGAGATCAAGGCACACGAAGTAAATGTTAAGACAAGATTTATTTTGATGAACAGTCTTTCAAAATTCTGAATTGGTTAAAGCTATAAATCTTAAGATTGCTAAAGATGTTTGGGATAAGCTTAAAAGTATATATGAAGGAGATGAAAAGTTCAAACAAGCAAAGTTGTAGAATTTAAAGGAATAATCCGAGACTGTGAATGTTTGAAGATTAAACAATTTTTACCTGTACATATAGAGAGTTGATGAACTAGTAAGTGCTATGAGAGGTCTTGGTGTGTAAGTTAAAGAACCTAGGGTGGTAAAGACAGTTCTTAGAACTCTTCCTGATTCATACAATGAAAAGGTATATGTTATTGAGGAAGTTTCAAATTTTAATATATATTCTAGAGATTAGTTGAAGAGAAAGAATCTCTAGAGAAGACCCCTAAGTATGTACAAAAGAATCATTTTGAAGATTAGATCATTGGAGAAAAGAATAAAGGAGTATTGAAAAGAAGAAAAGCTATTGAAGTTGAGGTAAATCTATGTTTATTTTCTAAAGTTCAACCTAAAATAGTAAGTGAGTCATGCAAAGATGAACATTGGATGAAGGAAATGGAAGAAGAACTTATGAAGATTGAGAAAAATCAGACTTGGGAATTGATACATAGATAAAAAAACAAGAACATAATTGGAACTAAGTGGGTATTCAAAAATAAGTTGCATGACAATGGAAATGTGGTGAGAAATAAAGTAAGACTTCTTTGTAAGGGTTACTCATAGGTGGAAGGAATAGACTTTGAGGAGACATTTTCCCCGGTGGCTAGGATGGGAGCTATCAATTTTTTTTGGCATTTGCAGCATACAAGGACTTTAAATTTTATCAAATGAATGTTAAGTTTTCTTTTCTAAAGGGTGAATTGGAAGAAGAGGTTTATAGGGAAAAACTAGAAGGATTTTAGTTGTCAAACTAACTAGATATACTTTATAGATTGAATAAGGTATTATATGGATTGAAGCAAGATCCAAAAGCTTGGTATGCAAGATTGGACATATATTTGATACAAAAAGGTTTCAATAAAGGCACCACAGATAGTAATCTTTACTTCAAAATTTAGGAAGACAAAATCTTGATAGCGGTTGTGTATGTGGATGATATTATCTTTGGAGGAAATGAAGATATGTGTAAGAAATTTGCTAAAGAGATTCAGAAAGAGTCTAAAATGTTAATGTTTGGGGAGATGAATTTCTTCCTTGGGTTACAAATCAATCAAATAGATAAAGCTATTTTCATTTCATAGTCAAATTATGTCAAAGAGATGTTGGAGAACTTTGGAATGGAATATTCCAAACTTGTATGCACTCCTATTGTGATTGGCTATAAATTGAGCAAAGATGATTCACCTAAGGTTGATCAAAGAAAATACAGATCTATGATTGGTGGAATACTATATACAACTACTACTAGACTAGTGAAATGACTGAAAATGGGGTAGGATGCTATCGTATGGCTTAGGACATAAAGCACACCCACTTTCCAATTATTTCATTGAAGGATAACCCTAGAGATATCAATGTAAATGAGAAAGAGATCTTGCAATAGGGATATCATAGGGGCTTATTGTAATATAATGAGGGGTTGACCACCAAGCTAGGGCTTGGAAAGACAAATGAAATGCAAGATGTAATTATAAACCCTAATATGATGCAATGCTTCACTAAATGACATAGGAAAGTATGTAAAACATGACATAAAGCTACAGGATGGAATGTATGCACCTGGAAATATGAATATGCCTAGAAGGAGCTCTAAAATACTAAAAGTAGTGACTTTAATGCTAACTAGGACTCATATGCTAGGCTAGGAAAATTGGTCCTAGATCTAAGTTTCTATGCAAGATCAAGAATTTGGAAAATGGGTATCCAAATCTCTAAAAATCTGAATCTTGAACTAAACTAGGACTCATACACTGTAATTGGTGAATTATTCTAGTTAGGGTTTTTTGATACTTCGAGTTTTGAATCTAGTCTTCAAGGTCTACTCTATGCTTCCCAATTGATTTCTAGATCTGAAACCCTGATTTGTAACCTATAGAAGTTCTCTAGGTATCTCTAATGCAAGGTGACAACTTTGAAAACTTTCCCCAAACTTTATTTTCAATGTATCTTCAATCTAAACTTGTAAATCACACAAAAAAGAGAGCAAAAAATGTTGTTTTGTTAGCAGAAAGGGGTTTTCCTTGGTCAAACCCCATTTTGGTAATTAAACATTGAAATAGAATAAAATAGGAATGGAGAATGATGAATGAAAAAAATAAGATGTTGCAACTCACCAAACCCTAGCAATGAAGTACTTCAAACATGTGTGAGATGGCTCCAATGGATGTAGATTTTGAATATTGCTTGGATGTGATATATCTTGAATGAAATGATAGCTTAAATCATGAAACCCTACATCACATTTGTTAGCTCAAAAATAAACATGATGCATGAAGACTTTGATATGATGCTTGATGCTTGAAGAATGCTCTAAAATGCTAGATAATGTACTCTCTAAGACTCTTGAATTCTCTTAGGTAAAAGCACAAATTTGCATCACACTTTTTAAAGGAAATGGCCAACACTGATCCAAGTTTTAAACTTGAATCACTAAAAAGTGACATATATGTTTTGAATCTTGAAATGATGTAAACTAATGAAATATTTCTTTTTTACTATATTTTATTCTTATATTTTTTAAAAAAATTAAAAAATTATTTAAATATATTTTTTATAAATTGACAGTATAATTTAGTTGCTGAAAAAATACTAAAAAATGAAGTCACATGAGACATCAACCTTTATATAGTGATTTTTATTTTTTCTCTTTCAATTTTTTTGTGTGCATTTATAACTTGAAGCTTTAGTGCATGGATATTTGGACACAAATTTTTTTTCTTGCTTGATATGGGATTAATAAATGACAAATTGGACTTAATAAGGCCTTGATTTACTATTGTGAAGTGTTTTATACATCCACAATAGGTCTTGGACTCTTGTAAATTGAATAAAATGAATTTATAAATGTCTTGTAAAGGTGTTATAAGGTGTTATAACACATATTCACACTTTTCTAAGAGGTAATAATATCATAATTCACCTAAATAACCTTACCAAGACCTATTTTAAAGTGTTGTAAAGTTTTGTAACAAACTTTGACACTTCCCTAGGCTTGTCATCAATATTTAAACCTTTTCTTATGCTTTAAATGGCCCCTTTATACACTTGTAGGCCTTACTTAAGTGTCTTGTTGAAGAAGAGCCTGATAAACATTATTTAAATTATCACAATTCTTGAAATCCACTTAAAAATTCCCAAGTGGACTAAGTCACCATTGGTGGCAACTTAGTCCCATTTGGTTCAATTTTTTTTTTTTCAAGTTTTTATTCCTTAAGACCTACAGTCAGTCTATGATGTGGTATTTTTGGGAATTAGGGTATAATTATGTATAAATATAGGGTTTTCCCTCTCATTTGACCTAATTCATAACTCATAATAATTCATCGATCATTCATCATGTTCTCAAGTCAAGCAAGATAGTGTTTTATCATTGCAAGTCATCAAGATAGCTTCCAAGGACGTTCAAGGGAATATTCTTCATGTTTTGTTGTAGAAATTCATGATCAAACATCACGGAAAGGTATTAAGTACATTGTTGCATGAATCATTACATTCTTTCTTCATTTGGTTTAATTACTTAAAAAGGAGTTTGACCAAGGTAAACCCCCATGCCCTAACATTCACCATTTCTTTCTATTTCCTTGTTTGTTTGCAGATTTAAACACTTTGAGAGTTTGAACATAATTGAAGATAAGGTTGAAGGCTCATTGAAGACATCTCCTTTCTTGTAAAGCCAAAATGTCAACAAAAAGTCACTCTATGGCCCAAAAATTAGAGTTTCAAAAGTGAACACATGTTAGGAGCTAAAGTGCAGACTAAGGGCTTCCGTTTCCACTTTTAAACTTTTAGAAATTTAGAAGTGGACTAAGTCACCAACAATGGTGAATTAGTCCCACTGAACCTATTTTTTGGAGTTTTTTCTAGATTCCATTTGGCCAAAATAGGTTTTCGAGCAGTTTTCCTCGAAACTTGGACTATGTCACCCAACCTAGCATAAGTGTCCCAATCAACATTTTCACTTAATTTTTAGGATTAAAAAATATCTCCACATTAAATTTTGGATTACAGGTGCATCTGTCTAATTATGTTAAGTTATTTCATCATTTACTTGCATGTTTAGATTGTTTGCATATCACAATGTGTTTTCCAGTACTTTGCATTTCTTAGGTTTTGCATCATTAAATCACTTTATTTTTAGATTAGAGAATTATTACATCATGATTATACATATTTCATCTCATTTAAATTAATCTTGAGTGTAGACATTTGTATTTTGGACCCAATTCTTCTCCTTTTAGGTGAAAAACCTTGAAAGTGTTAGACAAACCCTTGGGAGACCAAAATCATTGTCCACATTTTGGTGAACCCAAACTTTGAATCCCTTGTTTTCTGATTTGGAGTCCTTCATCATCCTAGAATTAGCTTGCATTAACATTGCATTGCATTTTTCATTAGTTAATTTGCATTCTAGGGTTTTACAATTTTGCATTAGTAAACATGCATATAGTTTGCATTTTTGAATTTTAAATCATTGCAAAACTTCTGAAAAGTATATTTTGTTTTAGTATTTATGACATACATACTAAACAACATCAAAACCCATTAAATGTTTTTGAAAATTTTGCAAAAACCCTAATTGGGACTAATTCACCATTTTGGGCGACTTAGTCCCTATCAAAATTTGCACTATTTGTTATAGCATCATGTCTATTTCTATGTTTCCTTAAGCTAGTATCATCATATATAATTTTGGAAACTTTTAGGAACATTTTTTTATGCATTTAGGTAAAAAACATCAATTTAGGGTAGTCACTTTTGAAATCATTTCAATTATGAGCATTTTTGCATCTTAAATCATTGAAAATATCTAGAATTTTGCATTGACATCTTAGGTCTACATCATAAAATACATAGACTATCACAATCCATTAGAAAAATATGAAAAATATTACAAAAATCCCTACTAGGTCTAATTCACCACCTTGGGCGACTTAGTCCATGTTCAGCCCTGAAACTACCTTTTACAGAGTTGAAAACCCTATTTTTAAGCTTTTGTTTGCTGCCATCAACTACCTATATAAGTTTGCTGAGTTTTTGTAACATACATTTCATTAGATCTAGCTTAATTTAGCTCATTTCATGCATTGTTTGATTTCAAAATTTCCTTTCAAGCATTTCATCTTTTAGGTTGTTGCAAAAGGTAATCCGCAAATTACTTGTTTCACATCTGAAAATTGCATTAAACATCTCATTTTAAGTCATTTCCTTGCACTTTAATTTTCCATGATAGAATGTTTTCTTTCAACAGATGTGGCTTTGATTTGGTTAAAAATGGATTGTATAAATACAACATTCCTTCTTATGAGATCCATTTTGATTACAACGATGAGGTCATTAAGAAACATGGTCAAACCATTGAAACAATCCTTAATATTACATTGCCCATAGGTGAGAATGGTAGTGTAGAAAATCATAAAAATCATACTTGTTCTTCTCCCGATACCTCCCCTATTAGTGACAAAGGTATCTTGGTGAAGGAAGATACAAGCATTGAGAGTCTTGATATTCCATCTCCTCATTTCCCTTTGGAAGATGTTAGACAACAAGAACATGAGATCATATAAACATTCCTCAACATCACCTTAACTAGTCTCCATAATCGTGACTATCAAGATTTTCCTTCTCCTAATATCCCTCCTCGATGCCACAAGGATAGGATGGTGTTTGAAGATATACATATTAAGAGTCATGAAAATCTTGACCGTATGTTCCCTGATGCTCCAACCATTTGGGACAATCTATTTGAAAATCATTGTGGTCCTTCTCTTGAAGCCTCCCCCACTTGTGATGACATTACAAACTTGGATGACCATATTGCAAGCTCTCCTATTAGGGTAGATAATATGGAACAAGAGAATGAGACCTTCAAGCCAATGGAAAATCAAATAGAGTCTTCCCCTAACCTCCCCACTATCAATAATCAAACATATTCAACCATTAATCACTCCCTTCTTTGCGATGAAGTTATTTTGGAAGAACCAAGCCTTACTTGTCAAGAACATGTGGTTTGTAGTTCTCCTAAAAAATCTCCTCCTAGGGATAATATCATGATACAATACAATTATAACATTGACAATAATGATATTATTCCCTTAGAAGAAGATGAAGAGCCCATGTTAGACTCTCATTCACCAAGGGATGTTAATATCATTCAACCTCAACTCATCCTTTATCCCCCTTCAAACAAACAACAAACTCAACAACAACTTTAACTCATCCTTTATCCACCATCACACCAACCTTCAACTCAACACAAACTAGAATTCACCCTCTACCCACCTTAGAATAATGTGTTGTAGCAACCAAGTCATACTACCATTACTCATACATATCACACTAGAAACAATACATCCCCACAACAACCAACCCCTACTTCCCTACCTTTTCCTAACTTTCCTCCTACTCCTCGCTTAAGGGAGTATTATCTTATGGAGCAACTTAAGAGCACTCCCACCAAGATATCTCTTTGGTACCTTCTTCAAAACTCACCTACCTATCACACTATGCTTCAAATGGCCTTATGAAAAGTTCCTATCTCTTCTAATGCGCAACCAAATGACATAGCATCCATAATTTAAGGACAAAATACTAACATTGTTTTCCACCAAATTGAACTCCCCCCTTTAGATGTGAAAAACCAAAATGATGCATTCATGTTCATATCTCAATACAAAACAAAAGGGACAAAGTGAACCCTTGTTGACACTAGCTCAAGGGTTAATGTGCGTAGTGTGAGCCTTCTATATAGGCTTGGAATTGATTAATTGAACATTCAACCCGATTATTTATCTATTAAAGGATTTGACAATGTCAAAACAAAACCACTTGGGGTGATAATTATACCTTTTACAATTGGAGTGGCCACATTGAATACACCAATCCATGTTATGCCTCATGAACTTTCATGCAAAATTCTCTTAGGCAGACCATGGATTCATGCACTAAATCGTGTGCCTTCCACTCTTCATCACAAAATGAAATAAATTTACAACAATAAAGTGAACATACTTGAAGTTGACCTCCATCCCAATAGTTGTTTGAACATTGAGCAAAAAAAAGTGAATCATTTACACACATTAACACCAACCACAAAAGTGGAACCTATACAATAGAAAGACAAACAAGAACATAATGAACAAGAAATGATAATGACCATGCCATGAAGCTCTTAGGTGATGATTGGGGTTCTTCAGAATTCACACCAACACTCATGGATGTGTATAAGATCATAAAAAAAGATTCAAATATGGGAAACGAAAAACTAGTCATCTCAACACAAAACTTAGACAACTCTTTGAAAGCATCCACCTCAACCACTACAAAACATAAGACAAAAAATTACACAACCTTTGATGAAATTCATAACAAAAAACCACCCAATCCAAAAGAAATGAATAAGCTTTATGGATGAGGTTATGAACTTATGAAACAACTTGGATATAGTGGAAAAGGATGTGGTGCTAATGAAAAAGGTATCCACAACCCTATAGATCCTATCACACAACAAAAAAATTATGGTCTTGGTTATTGTCCTTTGATATAAATCACCAATCCTTCACTCAACATCAACACTCTCACACAACATTCTTCTAAGCCCACTTTAACTATAAAATATCCTGAATTCATCAACACTAGTGGTCTTGAAAGCCATCCTTTACACAACATGAAACAAACAAAAAACTCTTTGCTTAATTTAAATGTCATCTCACAAAACACTCATGAGTTGAATTTCTTAGATTTTACACCCTCATGCCAAGGAGAGAACAAAATATTGCAATCTAAAGAGTCTTGTGTAGATATGACACTTTGTACATCTAAGAAAGAGACATCTTTGTCGCAACCTATAGGACCACCTTCTATCATTAATCAAGAGGGTATCTTGTTGAGACTCCTACAAGATCACTTGATATCTCTCCCTCCACAAACTTGAAATAAATGCTATTACAAGACTTCCGTTTTTTCCTATCATAGAATTCATGGTCATTCTACTAATAAATGTAAGGCTTTGAGTAGTAAAATCCAACATCTTTAGGAGTTTGGTATTCTTCCTTTTGTGGGGGCACCCATTTACTCTAATTGATATTTATTTTCACTCTGGCATGCATTTCATTAATCAGTTTGGCTCACTTGTGTCTTGCACTAAGTGGGGGCAAGGGGTTAAGTAGCCTTTTTCCTCATATGTTTTCTATTGTTGCCTCCTTTGGTTAGTCATTAACCTTTCATGAAAATACAAGAGCAAGCTTGGAATTTGGACGACATGCCTTAAGTTGGCTTGCACATGACATACTTCCCTTTTCATGGCATAACTTATTAGAAACACATGACTTGGCATATGGCTTTCTGAGTAAGCTCTCATGTCTCCTTCTACTTTAAAGAAATTGCTCACAGTAGTGGTGTTAGCAACCACTTTAAAGTTGGGGAATACATCCACACTCACATTTCATTGTGTGATTTTCTTTTTCTTGTTATTTCCTCTCTTGGAATCACTAGGTACAATGTTTCCCATGATGAGACCTTGCATTTTTCCACTCCTGGAAACAAGATGAGATTGTTTTCACTTTTCCTCTCTTGGAAATATTAGGCATGATGTTCCCTAAGATGATAACTTGCATGAACTAAGAAAAATACCTATGAAACTCCCTTAGGTCTTGGACCATTCAAATTGAATAAAATGCATTTATTGATGTCTTCTAAAGGTCTTGTAACACATCTTCACACTTTTATAAGGCCATAATATCATAATTCACCTAAATAACCTTTCCAATACCTATTTCAAAGTGTTGTAAAGTCTTGTACCAAACTTTTACACTTTCCTAGGCTTGTCATCAATATTTATAGCTGTTCTTATGCTTTAAATGACCCCTTTATACACTTGCAGGCCTTACTTAAGTGTCTTGTTCAAGAAGAACCCAATAAAAATTATTTAAATTATCACAATTCTTGAAATCCACTTAAAAATTCCCAAGTGGACTAAGTCACCATTGGTGGCAACTTAGTCCCATTTGGTTCAAAAAATTAAATTTCTTTCAGGTTTTTCTTCCTTAAGACCTATGGTCGGCCTGTGATGTGGTATTTTCAAGAATTTAGGCATAATTGTGTATAAATATAGGGTTTTCCCTCTCATTTTCCCTAGTTCATAACTCAACATCATTCACCCATCATTCATCATGTTCTCAAGTCAAGCAAGTTAGGGTTTTATCATTGCAAGTCATCAAGATAGCTTCCAAGGACATTCAAGGGTAGATTCTTCATGTTCTGCTATAGAAATTCAAGATCAAACATCATGGCAAGGTATCAACTCCATTGTTGCATGCTTCATTACATTCTTTCTTCGTTTGGTTTAATTACTTAAAAAGGGGTTTGACCAAGGCAAACCCTCATGCCCTAACATTCACCATTTATTTCTCTTTCATTATTTGTTTGCAAATTTAGACACTTTGATGGTTTCAAGATCATTGAAGATAAGGTTGAAGAATTTTTTAAGACATATCCTTGCTTGCAAAGCCAAAATATCAACAAAAAGTCACTTTTAGGCCCAAAAATTAGAGTTTCAAAAATTGACACCTGTCAGGAACATAAGTGCAAACCAAGGGCTTCCTTTTCCACTTTTGAATTTTTAGAAATTTAGAAATGGAATAAGTTGCCAACAGTGGTGACTTAGTCTCACTGAACTTGTTTTTTGGAGATTTTTATAGATTTGAATACCCATTTGGCCTAAGTGGGTTTCTGAGTAGTTTTCCTCAAACATGGGACTAAGTCGTCCAACCTGGCGTAAGTGTCCCAGTCAACATTTTCATTCCATTTTTTAGGATTACAAAATTTCTCGACATCATATTTTAGTTCTAGGTACATCTCTCCAATTTTGTTCAGTTATTTCATCATTTACTTGCATTTTTAGGTGTTTTTGCATATCACAATGTGTTTTCCAGCACTTTACATTTCTTAGGTTTTACATCATTAAATCTCTTTCTTTTTTTATCAGAGCAATAGTACATCATAATTAGACATATTGCATCTCATTTACATTAATCTTAAGTGTAGAAATTTACATTTTGGCCTTGGGAAACCAAAATCACTGTCCACATGATATATTTTTAAATAAATATCAAAATGTGTGTGTATCAAAACATTGTTGTTTCTATTTGACATCAACTTTGATTTTATCTATTTATCTAAAATGAAAAAAATATTATACCCTCTTGATATAGATTCTTTTATCTAGGTTATCATATTTTTTTCATTTTTTAATAAGTTTCACTATTTTTCCTTGTCATAGTAATCAACCTAATATTTTGTGTTGATAACCTACTTTTAATAAAAATAAAAAATATAAATATAAATAATAATTTAATTATTAAAATATATGTTTTTGAAAACTAGACTTACAGATCTACA
>VDFB02093256.1:0-17115 GCA_007258455.2 Sequoia sempervirens
GAGATGATGTACCTTCTCCAACTATTGTGGTCTCCACATCTTGTGACTCATGGGTATCTTGAACAGGTACTCCTAACAAAATCCTTTCTAGGGATAAGAGGATAATATTCTAGTTGTTCCTTAGGGGTTGTCCTCCTCTTAATTCTCCTATAGCCTTGGGTAACCCCTTTTTTCATCTTCTTAGATGATTGAGCTTCTAGTTCATTTATTCTCATCAAAACCCATTGGATACTCCTATCCATCACTATCTTAGAAATTTGTTTAATATCAATAAACTCTTCTTCATCCCAATTTATTGGGTCCAAGTTCTTTGTACCCACATTCTCTGCTTCATAACCAGGGTCCAAAACTACACCATCATCTAAAAATGTTTCAGGAATTTCTTCCTTTACCCCATATTCAACCATTTGTGGGATGGTGAACCTTTCATAGTTCCTTTTTCGAACACCATATTCATCTTGCAAATCTATCCAAAAATATTCTAAAAAGTTATAGTGATTCTCAAAAATGTTGGGGGCTAATCCATTCATCTTATGCTCTAGGTCAAAGTTCTTCCAGGCTATATACAATTCCAACTTCAAATAACTCAATTCTTGACATACTGCCTTGGCATCCAAATTATGAATAGAACAATATTCTCCCAACTTCATAGGGAATCTGTGGCATCCCAACTTATGTTTGTTGGAAAAAATTCTATTGACTACCATGGTTTGATATACAAACTCCATAAGAACATCCCTATCATTGCAACATCTTGGTAGTCGATGAGGATGCCCATCAAAACCTACTAACCTAAAGTAAGAGAACTTGGGGTACTAGATATACCAATGTCCCCATTCAGCAATGAAGGCCATAGCTTCTCTACTCATCCTATATCCATCATCTCCTATCAACCAATTAATAATAACATAAATTAATGCATCATTAACCCTCCTATGATGTAGCTTTGATGCTTGTAGGGTCAATTGATCATAATGCTCCCATGCCTTCTTTTGTCTAGGAGCTTCCCCCAATATGCCTACTACATTCAATCCAGGAATTACGCACATTCATGCAGCTGAATATATAACATAGGAGGTCATGAAGAAACTATTTGTTTGCCTCACCTTGAGCATCTAATTGTGCAAGTTATCTAACAAGATCATGCCCCAATCAAACTATTGTCTACCATCCAAAATTGTTTCAATGAATGGAAACATACATTCCTTAAAATGTGTAGATTCTTTCTTTCCAAACACCTTGGAAAGCATCATGATTAAGTCATCAATTTCCTTTTTAAAATCTCCCCTCTTGGGTTGTTCAGGAACCTTGCTCAAAGACTTCTTTTTAGTTCTCATCCATTTCTTGTTCATATGGGGCCTATTAGTTTCCTTGTCCCTATTGAATAGTTGCAATGCCTCTACTTCATTCAATTGCTTAGGGTTGTTAGGAGTAGGTGCATTGAACAAGAATCTCATCATTTGCAGAGATAAATTAGTGATCACATTCTCCTGGAGGTCTACACAATACCTTTATGTAGGATTTTAAGCCCCTGTTGCTATCAGTATAAGCTTCAAACTTTAAACTGATAGAGGGAAGAGGGTTACATGTGCTAGTCCAGATTGGGCTATTCTTTCAGTCCTCCCAATCACTTCCTCTGAGAAAGTATCTATGATCAACTCATCACAGTTAAACAATACAAAATTAGTATTTGTAACATCATCCCATTCTAAATCCAACTTGTTGGCTATAGGAGTGGAATCCTAGTGTTTATACCTCATAGAATATAAAGAGCTGATTGATCCGCAGCGCTATCTTCTTGCAACCCCGAGGTAAATGCCGCGAAGTTGGAGTCATGAAAGCGTGGAAGTTTTTGCCTTAGCCAAAATGAGAAATGCGGCATCGACCCGGGATCGATTTAATAAGCGGGATCGATTTTTAAAAAGCGGGATCCGTTACGGTTCGGGATCGAGCCTAGACAAAGCGGGATCACGCTTTTTAAAATCGGAGGATCGTTTCCGTCGGTTCCGACGCGAAGGCCCGAGCAGGATCGATTTTTTAATAGCGGGATCAGATTTAAAATCACAGGATCGATTTATCGAGCGAGGATCGAGTTACTTATAAATTGATCCGTTTTATCTTTGTTATTTTATTTTTTAAAAAAAAATAGCAGTTTTCATTTCTGCGGACGGGACCCTGAGTTGCCTGGCGACAGTGACATCAACACCAGCTACAGGTACGCCACTTCTTCACTTTTTTTAATTTGAATTGAAATTTTAAAATAAATACGTTAATTTACATGCTTTTTTTTCAATTTATGTCATATTTTAATCGTTTTTTTAATTGTTATATTATAATTCAATAGTTGTCAAATTAGATGAAAATTTGCAATAAAATTTAAATGTTTTTTTATAAAATTGAGAAAAAAAAAACATTGAATTGTGTGTTAGAAACAAATTTTAACTTTTAAATCTTAAATTGATCGATTAAACCCAAAAAAAAATTGATTTTAAAAACCCTAATTCAAACAAAACAAAAAAATTTGCATTTCAAAACCCTAGAGATCGAAATGATATAAAACATCGCATTTACAAATCCAAATTGAACTTTTTGAAACCATAAATTCAAATCAAACGAAAAAAATTGAATTTGAAAACCCTAGTTCGAATTGAAACGAAAAAAATTCATTAAAAACCCTAATTGTTTAAAACTGAAACCCTAAATTGAATTGGAACAAAAAAAATTGTTAAAACCCTAAGTTTGTTATAACTTGATAAGTCTTGCAACCTTGAATAAATTTTCTTATTTTATTTATATTTTTGACCAAAAATGGTTGTCACTCACTAATAATAGACTTATCTACTCTCAAATGACATGCTAATATATAATTACGCTTCTCCTTGATCAATTCTCCCTCATTGAGCTTCTAAGAATTCATAAATAACTACCTGTAAAAATAACATCTAATTTTGAATAAAATAATCAAGTCACTTCTATCTATATTTACTAGTTCATTAAATTCTTTCCATGCCTCCATATATTTAGGCCTAGCTTCATACAAATGTTTCAACTCTTCAAATCCAACTACCTCTATTATCATCTCTATTAACAAATTTTGTCTCCTACTTATTACATCAACTACCTTATTTGAATTTCCACTTCTATGCTATAGTGCAAAAGTATAACAACACTTATCATGCATTTGCTATGTACTATTGTTATGGTGATGTTCTATTTTTAACAATATGTTGATTGTGTTTTATTGAGTTTTGTCCATGGTAATTTTCTAGGTAGTATAAAAATTAAAAAAGTGCACTCATTTCATTTCGTATGTAACCCTCTAGATGGGTTGAGTGGATGAATAAGGGGAAGAGTAATCAAATTCTCATTCAATAGGGTTTGAAGCACATAAGCTAGAGTTCCACTCAATTTTGTAAATCTCCTAGTTGTTTGATGCTTAAAAGAAACAACATTAGAAGTAGTATGAATATGATTAGTGTTATTTTAGATTCTTTCTTATGATTACCCTTTTTAACTTGGAAGGGTAAGAAGGTATAGAATTTATATGTGAGGACACACATTTCAAACCATTAGAAATAAGTAATTTGTTTTTTTCATCTTTGACATGAGCACAAAAATTCATGAAAGAAGCATAATTGTAAAAAAAATCACTATCACATATATAGTGGATAGTAAACCCTTATAAAAAAATCCCTTGCAATTTGTAATCAGGAAGTTGATGTTTCATTTTAGCACAAAGTAATTTAAATCAAACATAGATAATCATCAATATGCTCATTAGATCCTTGGGAACACTCTAATAAATTTGAAACAATAGGTTTGAAGTCCATAATCTTGTGGAAATGGCAAAGCAATGTTGTAGCTCTAATTGATCAAAATAATGAATGGAGCCAAGAGGCAATGAGTAGAACCACTGAATAATATAGACACAGAGTGAGAAAATAAATTAGCCAAGGATAACTTCTACACTAGTGCATCTAGAGTAGAGGTGGGGATGGTGATAGTAGTAGTAGCATGGGTGACAATGGAATGACCATAAAGGCAATGAGAAATAAGAGGCAATGATACAACATAGACAAATTATAAACAACACTTTAAGGTGAGGAAGGTCAAACATTAACACAATTAGAGGAGGGGATAACACTAGGAGTAGAGCACTAGTAGGCACACAAGAAGGAATGGAACTAGTGGGATTAGAGATAAGTGGTTCACTTGTAGACGAAGAGGTGGAAATGGTACTAGAGGAACATAAGAGATGGGAGTCACACTAGAAGTGACAACAAGAGATGTAGGCATTATGAGAGGATCTACCTCAAGATGAGAGGATGAAGGGAAAATGAAAGAGCAAGATTGAGTGGGTTGCAATGAGAAGATGCACCTTGCAAAAAAGAAGAGGTGATCATAGTACCAATGTCATGAAGAATCTATGTATGTAAAGAGCTTTGAGCAACCAATTATAAACAAATGTAGATAATTATGTTGAAGAAGTGACATTAACAAGCTCTCCAACAAGTAATTTTTTACTAAAAAAAAGATTTTACTTATCCACATGTATATCATGATTATAATTAGATAACTCATTATAGTTAACCTTAATGAACCTTAATAAAAATCTCTTTATTGACAAAAATAATAAATGATTTAAAAATTTCATTACCTTATGCCATGTAATTGTTTCCTAGGATCTTGCAGCATGTAGATCCCCTTAAGCTATCCTATTACCTTAAACCCTAAAGTCTAAAGTCTAAACCCTAAACCCTAAACCCTAAAGCCATCATTTTTTCTTTAAAGGCTCTTAATGAAATTTGGTTTCCTTCGGCAACTTCACCAAATTTTATTCATTTGAGCCATGCCATTTTCTCCTAGGACCTCACTAGACGTAAATCCCCTTAAGCCATCCTGTCACCCTAAATCGTAATTCAATTTTCTTAAGGGGTTGACAATATGACATTTCTTAAGGGGATTAAAGAAGTTCTTAAAATTTGGTGATCAAAATTGCCCAAGGCCCAACCAAATTTAACAATAATAAGATCCTGCAAGATTATACAATATCAATTTAGTTAATTGTATTTTCATTCAAATAACATGTGCCTTAGACATATAAATGGGGCTTACATATAATTTTATCATTTGTATTCAATTATTTAAGGCCATTTATATTGAATGGTTTAACTTGGTATTTCCTAAACATGTATCTTACATCTTGAAATTACAAATCTAATGCAGGTTCACTCATATCTTGAAGATCTCATGGATCCATTCAATAATATTCGCAATCCACCTCCATGCCATCCATCTCCAACACCTTCACCTCCACCTCCGCCCACTCCACCTCGTAACCCCCACCTCCACCACCTGAAATCAATGAGCATGCTCGTTTGCAAGCACAAATCAATGCTTCTGCTAGAACCATCCAAGATCAAATCAACATTATTCAAAATGAAGAATGTGTCACACCTCCTGTGAGGATGTTTGCATCTAGGATGCAAACCCTTGTTGATGTTGTCGGGGCTATGGATGGGATCGTAGATGAGCATCGACAATGGCTAGAGGAGAGGAGAACTCCTAATTTTGAAAAGGAAAACACAAAGAAATGAATATCTATGCAGTAGAGAGCCATAATAGTTTATAAATTAAAACAATGATCTTAAATAGTTATGAATTTATAAATTTGGTGAATGATGGATATTTTGTGTGATGAATTTATAAATTTGGTTCAAAATGGATATTTTTAGTGACATGAATTTATGATTTTGGTTGTATATGGATATTTTTAGTGACATGGATTTGTGAAGTTGGTGGAATTTATGAACTTATAATGAATAGTATATAATAGTATATATATTTAATGACTATCTATTAGATCATGATTTCTCCTACTGAAAAATTGTGTGTGTGTTAAAGACATAAAATGAGATTTTGTGAATGTTTCAAGTTTATTGTTTAGTATGTATGTGCATGTATTAAAATTTGCATAATAGTTCTTAAATTTTGAAATTTGTATATGTATGTATGTATAGTTTATTTTAATGATTTGTACGCATGCAAATTATGCATCGTATTTTTTATTTTAAATGTACATGTACATACATTTAATTTTTAATTTTGTATGGAAATGCTCTTGAGTTGAACAATCAATGTATATATATGTGCATTTCAATTAAATATATGAGCTTAATATATATACATTGCTCATCCTATTTCAATTAAATATATGATCTTAATTTTTGTATGCGCATGGGTCCTATTTTGTATGATTTTAAATGCAGGTGCACATTATATCAAGCATATATCATGGATGATTTTAACATTGATGATATCATCAATCCACCACCTGAGCCATAGCCAGATCCGCCTCCCTCCCCCCCTCGACCTCCCTCCCCACCTCCACCTCCACCTCCACCTCCACCTCCACCTCCACCTTATATGCCACCTCCAGCACCTATGGCATCTGATGAGGCTCGCTTGAGAGCACGTATAAATGATCAAGTTGCATCCTTACAGACACAAATCAATGCTATGCAGAGTCAAGCATTGATTGCACCACATGTGAGACGTTTTACATCTGTAATGCAAAGCGTTGTTGATTCCATCAGGATGATCGATTATGATCTTGATGAACATCGGCGAGAGAGAGAACAAATGAGACAATTTTATTACGATGGTCTCTCTTATAAAACAAATCAATGAACCTTAAAATAACAAAATCCCATCTAGCCCCCTACTTTCTTGACCCCGTTACCCGACAACCCATTCCACCTAACAAATCTAGAATATCCATGAGGTGGTGCATACATCTGCAGATGATTGCACATTTTTGGGATCAATGGTATATGGTTTTGATAGTCCCCCACATGCTAATACAGAGTGCCCATTGTATTTTTTGAGAAAACTATATGTAGAGTTTGTTTTGGGGCAAAAGCCCAATTATTTTGATTTTAGATCATTTCAGGGTGTTGGTGGTGACATGCCACAACAGAGATTAGGGGCAAGGGTTGATCCCCGACGCCCCGTGCATGCACAACCCCTTGTTGTTTCTCCTGGTCCTCCCATTCCTGCACCTATACATCATCAAGCTCGGTATCAACATTGGGTTCCCTTAGTACACTGGGGAGACCTTGATGTGTACGCTTACGCGATGAAGTGGGGAGCATAGAGGCGATGATGATGATGGAAGGAAGTTTTTGGAGCTGGTCGAGTACTACTCGGGGAGTCTCGAGACCGTCCCTATATATGTATAGTTGTCATCAAGTGTGTTATGGACGTCGAGGAGGCTACACCTAGTTCAAGTGGACGGGGAGATTCTGGTGGTTCATCTGGTCGCATCAGTTCATTTGTAGAGTTCCTCATAGCAGAACATCACCCTGAGGACACTACGACACAGGTATAAATATGCATCTAGATGTATGAACTCATTTTATAATATTTTTTATGGTTGTATATATCAAAGAAAAGTTTGCAATACATCTTAACAATCAATTTTTTTGGTGTACAGATGACACTTTCGATGCAAGGGCAATCATCTGTACCACGAGTACATATATCGACACCGGTCATACTTGGCAACCCTTATGGGGTATTTTGATTTCATTTTTTAAAATTATATATGAAATCATAAATTATTTAACTTGAGTTTTAAATTTATAATTGAATCACATATATGTTTCAAATATTCATGTTGGTTTAGGTGAGTCAATCGACATCCACGTCGATTCCTCCTGAGGGATTGTCAAGCACTCCTCCACTATCGAGTGACATAGATCATGGGCGGGTACATTCATATTGTAAATTTGTTTAAAGTTTACATTAGTATAGTTACAATTTTATGAGTTTTGAATTCACTAGATATATGAAACACATGCATGTACACTTGTAAATATTATAAGCATTAAATATGCAATAATACATGTATGTCTGGAGTTGTCTAATAAGAATGGGCATTGGGCAAACATTTGATGTGCGGAGTTACTAAATCAGGAATACTTGATTTCCAGGTTGTTTACAAAACTTTTTTAAAAAATGTGCAAACTTGAATATATATGTATATATTAACCTAATTGAATTGTACATGCTTTAATTTTGATCTTGTAGGACTTTGTTGGTGCAACTTTCAGCCCTAACCCAGACATAGTTACACCACCAGGAGGACATGTAGAGCAGTCCTCAGATGAAATGGTAATTTTATTTTTTTATTATATTTAAAGTGAATTATAAATTTTAAATTGAATATATACATATTAATATGATATTTTCACATATTCTTTTTCTTTTATAGCATGAGACACATCATGTAGTTGAGCATGTACAGACAGGTCCTGGAGAAGAGCCTAGTGCACAACCTCAGAATACGGTATGTAATTAAAATATGATAAATTCTGAATTAAATTGAATAAAAAAATAATTATTGTAGAGTTGTACATCTAATTTTGAATTTCTTTGTCTTGTTTATGTAGACTGATTTAGAGAATTTAGAGGTTTCTTCAGGCTCACCAGAGCATCCAGATTTAGATATGGTGGTAATTTAATTTTATGATCGATTATAAATAAAATTGTCATTAAATTATTTTTTATTGTCTTACATCTAATTTCATCTTTCTCTTATGTACAGAGTGTTTCAGGTCATCCACATAGTCCGCATGGTGTGAAGAGGTCTCTTGATTATAGAGACAGTACATGACCTACAAACATGTGATTTTATGTGTTTTATATTTCTTGTAACTTATCATGTACTCTGTTGGACTTTATTTCATGTGTGCTTAATATATTGGTTTCATACACTTAATATGTTACATAAATTATGGACTTTATTATTGTTTGAAATTTTAATTTATGCATGTACATTTATGCATTTTATGTTCATAATGAAGACATTAATATAGGACATTAATGTGAAATTTACTGAAGACTTCATAATTGTAGAATAATTTTAGGTTTAATCTTCTTTTCAATGAACAAGAAGATATTTTCCTTCTAATGTATTAATTTTAATTTTATGAGAGAAAATTTATGTGGATTTACCTACTTATTTAGTTCTATAAATTGAATTTTACCTCATTGTTGGTGCACTTGGAATTGCTCTAAACTCTTAAGCAAATAAAATTCTTTATAGTGAAAAAATCTAACAAGATATTGATATAATTAGCTAATGTACATATTTATAAAATGACACCATTAGTTTCTCACTAGTAATGGAAAAAAGTGTTCCTACTAAAAATTAAGGAAAGAGGTAATCATTAGAAAAAATATAAATTATGATAACATAAGAATGTGTATATGTAAAACAATTGTAACCATTAGGTGATGAATACGTAGTGTACACACATGATAAATTTAAAAAATGATGAATATGGAGCTCAATCCAACAGAAAATTAATTTCATCATTGTTTCCCCCATTTAGAATATCATGATTGTGTGTCGTGTATGAAAAATAAATAAAAGTCTTGTCTCCATGTGTCAATAACAAGAAAAATAAATAGAATATCACATAAATTATGATAACATAAGAATGTGTATATGTAAAACAATTGTAACCATTAAGTGATGAATACGTAGTGTACACACATGATAAATTTTAAAAATGATGAATATGAAGCTCAATCCAAAGGAAAATTAATTTCATCATTGTTTCCCCATTTAGAATATCATGATTGTGTGTTGTGTATGAAAAATGAATAAAAGTCTTGTCTCCATGTGTCAATAACAAGAAAAAAAAAAGAATATCACATAAACTATGTACATAAGAAATAGAAATATGACCCACAAAATTTTCTCTGTGAATTAAGGTTAGGGTTATAGGATAAAACTTTGGGTAAAGGTTAGGATTAGGAGACAACTAGAGTTAGGGTTGGGTTTCAATTAGGGTAAGATACAACAAGGCTTAGGGATAGGATTAATTTTAGGACAGGGTAAGGGTTCATCTAACACTAATTTATAAGTTGTCAAAACAAATAATGACGTCTTAAGGGGGTGTCTAAAGGGGTCATAATAGAACGTCTTAAGGGGATGTCTTAAGGGTTAGAATATGTCTTAAGGGGATGTCTAAAGGAGTCATAATAGAATGTGTTAATTAAGGGGATGTCTTACGGGGTCTTAAGGGGATGTCTAAGGGAGTCATAATATAACATGTTAATTAAGGGGATGTCTAAAAGGGTCATAATAGAATGTCTTAAGGGGATGTCTTAAGGGGTTGTCTAAAGGGGTCATAATAGAATGTGTTAATTAAGGGGATGTCTTAAGGGGTCTTAAGGGGATGTCTAAAGGGGTCATAATATAACATGTTAATTAAGGGGATGTCTAAAAGGGTCATAATAGAATGTCTTAAGGGGATGTCTTAAGGGGTTATAATATGTCTTAAGGGGATGTCTAAAGGGGTCATAATAGAATGTGTTAATTAAGGGGATGTCTTAAGGGGATGTCTACAGGGGTCATAATAGAATGTGTTAATTAAGGGGATGTCTTAAGGGGATGTCTAAAGGGGTCATAATAGAACATGTTATTTAAGGGGACGTCTAAATGGGTCATAATAGAACATCTTAAGGGGATGTCTTAAGGAGTTAGAATATGTCTTAAGGGGATGTCTAAATGGGTCATAATAGAATGTGTTAATTAAGGGGATGTCTTAAGGGGTCTTAAGGGGATGTCTAAAGGGGTCATAATACAACATGTTAATTAAGGGGATGTATAAAAGGGTCATAATAGAACAATAATGTATGCATGATATTTAGTGCATTATAGAATTAGACATAAAGTTTCAAAGTAGGAAAACATGCACATTTAATAAAAAAAATATATAGAATATATATTTGATACATAGAAGTACACAGAGTATGTTTAGTTCTGTAAGTATGTATGTACATATATGTCATCTCAAAACAATGTTTACAAAATTTAGATATGCAATCTCAAGAAAATCTCAAACTCGTGCCTAGAATGTAGTAGGTCTTCACACCACCTAATATATAAAAGGTACAAGCAATATCAATGAAATCATCAAAACATACATATTTTAATTTATATAAAACTATCTATATGTACATAACTCAAGTACCTGCATTTAAAAGTATTCGAGGTTGAATGCAGGCATCCTCTCCTTTTTGTTTTAAAGTATGAGATCAATGCAATGATTGCTTTAGGATACAAAAAATGACAACAAATCAATTTTAACTATTTATGTCCAAGCAATATCAATATGTAATAAAAACATGTATTTAAATATAGTTTAACTAATAATTACCTGTTTTTACCAAGTATTCCATGTTGTCTAGGTTGAATTTGCATAGACTAGATCCTTTTGTGATTATGCCTTAAGGATATATAAAAGAACAATTTAAATCAATTTCAACTAATAACACACTTGACCAATGTCAAAACATGTATTTAATGTATTTAAAAGGACAAAATAAAACCAAAACTATATTTACCTGTATTTACTTAGTCCATTGTACCATCTGCATCCTCTTTTTTTGCAATGCCATCTATAGTTGCCTCATGCTCTTCCATAGAAATTGACCATAGTAATTTTTTGAAGGTCTTCCGATAAGCTCCTAGTTTTATATTTGTTGCCACCACCAAATGTGAATAATGCATAATCTTTTATGTGTTTCATAGTCTTAGTCTGAGGTAGACCATTCTTTCTTCTCAAGTATTTTAAGTAGCCAAAGTGCCAACAACCACCAGAATCCTATTGGAAAGCATGTTCAAAACCACCAATGAAATAACTTCAAAATTTACTTAAGGGGATCAAAGATTTGTTCTAAAAATTGCTTAAGGAGATCTAAAACTTGTTATCAAAATTTGCTTAAAGGAAGTCTTAAAGGGGATCACCGATACATTGGATATTAAAAGTATCATCATAAACTCTCTTGGTCCGGTGGCATATCCATTTACCGCATTCTGTATAATCATGTTAGAATGCAAGATTTACCGCGTATATATATCGAAAAAGACTTATCATACAAATACTTGAGATTAGACATGTATTTACAACAACAAGATATTAGTTGTTTATTAATTTTACATACCGAAGGTTTACATTTTTCAAAAGACCTTTGACTTATTTTAATATTACTAGGTAACATTGAATCGCTACAAAATTTTCTATAAAATTTAGTTTGTGTTGTATCTAATAGGTGTTTTGGGTGAGGATTGCAGACTTTGGACCCCACCCTTAATTTTGAAACATCTCTAGCATTAGATGAAACCCTATTATTATCATGCCAAAATTTTTTGATCAAAGATTTAATTTCAACACTCAATTTTATATCAGACCTTGGTAGTCGTCCACTGAAACTCCAACATTGATTGATAGGGTCATTTTCTATACTTTCTCTTCTTTTTGCTGCTCTTAGTAATGTTTTAGGATGCATTTTAAAACTTCACTAATATTGCTTACCATTCTTTTATTCAAAGTTGTTTTATTGACTATAGCAGTAGTTATAGCTCTTCTTGCTGCGTTTTTATCTTTTAGATGCGACCTATTTTTTCCAATAGATTGAATGGCACTAGCAGCGATTAGACATAACATGTTTTAATGATTGATCTTTTCTTTTTGGTTTAACATAAAAGCTAACCTTTTCATTACTTTCCTCATTTTTTGCATTCTCATCAATTGCATCATTAGTTGACATTGAAATGCAATATTTCTACGATAAAAGAATTCGGTGTATATTCTATTCGCATGCGTTCTTATTTGCCTCCAAGAAATTTGATCAGGATGATTATCTAAAACACCACTTCCAATTTTAAATAAAGTATTTTCATTAAATTCAACATCACATTCTAAATTTTCATCTTCATTTTCATCAACAAAACAGTTTTCATTTTCATTTTCATTTTCATCAAAAAAACGGTTTTCATTTTCATTTTCATCTTTATTTTCATTAACAAAACGGTTCTCATTTTCATTTTCATCAACAAAACGGTTTTCATTTTCATTTTCATTTTCATCAAAAGTATAGGTTTTGTTTTCATTTTCAAGAAAATGATCATTTTGATTTTTATTTGCAACAAAATATTTTTCTTTTTTGTTTTCAACAAATTCTATAAAAGTTTCATTTCTTTGAATATAGTCAATGTCAACATCATTATATCCAGCTTCTTGTAAATCTTCTACAAACAAATTTACCATGTCACTAACATGTGGATTTGAAGACGTACCTGGATTTGTGTATATTGAAACATTCTCCTTAGCATTCAAAGAGGGATTTGAAGACATAGTAGGACTTGTTTGTATAATCATATTCTTCTCCAAATTGACTCCTTGCAAATTAGCTTCATGTACAACTATGGTATCTTCAATGTTTTCATCTTCAATAGTTGTTGAATTAGTTGTTCCACCATCGTTCATTGATTTTATTCTCATTCTTCTTTCTCTTTGTCTTTGTCTCTCTTTTTCTTTATTTGCTTCAACTTCTTGAGGAGTCAATGTCTTTTTTCTCTTATTACGAAATTTATCTCCCATAATTATAAAATTATCAAGGACAGATGAATGTTAATAGTGAAATACTTCAAAATATTGAATCCAAATTGGAAGTTGAGTACCTATTACGCCAAAATTCTTCTTCTTGTGTTCCTCAAAACAAATAGAAAACTACCACAATTCCACTTTAAAAAATGTTCTCTTTATGCTTCATTTGAAAAATTCAATCCATATTGCAAATTTCACTTCAAAAATGGTGTAGATGATGCTCCCTTTGATAAAATCAACAAAAAATCAAATTGACCACCTGTAAATACAATAACATATGAAAAATAATTGATTTTCAGTGCTCTCGGCCGTACATGTCAAGTTGCAAAGTTGCAGAGTTGACAGTAATTGTCAACAGTGTTTTTAAATAATATAAAACGGGATCCCGTCTATAAAATGCGATCCCGTTTATAATAAAATGGGATCCCGATTACTAAACGGGATCCCGTCTACTAATAAACGGGATCCCGCTCCATAATCGGGATCCCGTTTATTAAAACTGACTCCGCGAGCCGTTGTGAAGGTAACGGGATCCCGTGTTATAAAAGCGGGATCCGTTACGTTCAACGATTAATAACTGAGGATCCGATTGTAACCACGAGTTCCGTTTATTCTGAAACGGGATCCGATGTTATGTCGGGATCCCATTTTGAAATTTGAATTTGGATCTTTTGTTGTGGAAGCGAGGTTTTGCAAGGTTTAGGTTGAGAATAGCTGGAAGTCCAGACTAAAAAAGATTAACTGGTTTGACACGCAAATTGTAAGCCTTAACAATGTTAAAGCAAAATATCGACTTTGGACATATGGCTGACGACCTTTTTTGAAAATTTTCTGACAAAATGAAAACCCATTTTAGATCAAACAATGCAGATTCTAAATATATAATTTTTTTTGCAATTGAATTATTTTTTGCATTTTTCAATTAATTTCTAATAAAATTGGTCCATAAACTTGAAATATCAGAGTTTTTTACTATTTGAATAACTTTTGATCAACATAACATTTTGACAAGCGGATTGCACGAGAGAAAACTTCAGACAATTATTTTGCAATTTGAAAAAAAAAGGATCAAAAATGATAAGTTTAAGGTCATCTTCATATGCATATGCGTCTGACGATTTTCAAAACAACAAATCTGCCTAATAAAAATTAACAAAAAAAAAAAAAAAAAAAAAAATTCAATAAAAAATTATAAAAAAATATCAAGAGCAAGGTTCAGTGAGTCATAAAACTTTTCCCAAAAGGATTTAGAAAAATACGATAATTTAAGTCAAAATATGGATGTCGTACACGTGCATGGTATGGTACAAAAAATGACTTTTAAACAGTGGTTTTTTGAAATGCCTATTGAAACTCAATTTGTACAATCTGGGTATTGAAATAAATTACATATTTGGAAACTAGACTTCGAGCACTACATTTTATGATTAGTGACTTCTTTAAAGATTTCATCTCTAAGTGCTTTAAATTTTAAGGTCAAATGTGTCAAATACTGAAAATCAGGGAAAACACTTCCACTTTTTGGCCAAAAAGTGGACTCAACTTCTTGCACACACCCACTTCTCTCTCTACCTCTCCTTCCCTATCTAATTATCTTTATCTCCCCTCTCTCTCTCACTATATGTCTCTCTCCCTACCTTTTCCCCTATCTACTCTCCCTTCTCCCTCCTTCCCCTTTCCTCTGTCCTGTCTCTCTTTCCCTCCATTCTCTATATATCCACCATTCTCCCTCTTATCTTTATCTCCATCTATCCCTCTTCCATCCCTTCCTTCTCTCCTGTCCATATCCATCCCTCCCTTCTATCCACCCCTCTCCCTCTCTCTCCCTCCATCTGTCCTTCCTTATCTACTCGTTATCTCTCATGTCTCTCTACCTCTCTTTCCATCTCTACTTATCTTTATCTCCCCTTTCCCTCCCAGCCTCTCTCTCTCTCTCCAATCCCTCCCCCCCTCTTTCTCTCTCCCACTATTCAGGGTTGAGGGTTTAAGGTTTAGTGTTTAAGGTATAGGGTTGAGGTTATAGGTTCAATGTATAGGGTATAGGGATTAGGGTTTAGGATATTAGGTATAAAGTTGAGGGTATAGGGTATAGGGATGAGGGTTTAGGGTTTAAGGTATAGGGTTTAGGTTTGAGGGATAGTGTTTAGGGTTGAGGGTATAAGGTTAAGTGTATAGGGTATATGGATTAGGGTTTAGGATATTGGGTATATGGTTGCTCAGGTATTGGGTTGAGGATATTAGGTTTAAGGTTTAGGGTTTATTGTTTATGTATAAGTTTGAGGGTTGAGGGTTGAGTTATAATGTTCAAGGTTGATGGTATAAGGTTAAGTGTATAGGGTATAGGGATTAGGGTTTAGAATATTATGTATAGAGTTTAGGGTATATAAGGTATAGGGTTAAGGATTGAGAGTGTAGGGTTTTCCATTTAAGTATAGGGTTGAGGGATAATGTTTAGGGTTTAGGTTATAAGGTTGAGGGTATAGGGTATAGGGATGAGGGTTACGGGTGTAGGGTTTAGGGTTTAAGGTATAGGGTTTAGGGTTGAGGGATAGTGTTCAAGGTTGAGGGTGTAGGGCTAAGTGTATAGGGTATAGGGATTGTAGTTTGCAATATTGGGTATAGGGTCAAGGGTATTTGGTTTAGGATTAAGGGTTTAGGGTTTAGGGTTGAGAGTACAAGGTTGAATGTAGGGTTTAGGGTTTAAGTATAGGGTTGAGGGATGATGTTTAGGGTTTAGGTTATTAGGTTGAGGATATAGGGTATAGGGATGAGGGTTGAAGTTGTAGGGTTTATGGTTTAAGGTATAGGGTTGAGGGTATAGGGTTAAGTATATAAGGTATAGGGATTAGGGTTTAGGATATTGGGTATAGGGTTGAGAGCATTGGGTTTAGGGTTTAGGGTTTAGGGTTCAAGGTTTAGGGTACAAGGTTTAATATAGGGTTTAGGGTTTAATTATAGGGTTAAGGGTTGAGGTATAATGTTTAGGGTTTAGGATATAAGCTTTAGGTATAGGGTATAAGGAAGAGGGTTGAGGGTGTATGGTTTAGGGTTTGAGGTATAGGATTGAGGGTTGAGGGATATTGTTTAGGGTTTCAAGGGTATAAGGTTAAGTGCATAAGATATAGGGATTAGGGTTTAGGATAATGGTTATAGGGTTGAGGGTAATAGGTTTAGGGATTAGGGTGTAGGGTACAAGGTTGAATGTAGGGTTTAGGGTTTGAGTATAGGCTTGAGGGATAATTTTTAAAGTTTAGGGTATAAGGTTGAGGGTATAGGTTATAGGGATGAGGGATGAGGGTTTAGGGTTGAGGGTCTAAGGTATAGGGTTGAGGGTTGAGGGATAATGTTTAGGGTTGAGGGTATAGGGTTAAGTGCATAGGGTATAGGGATTAGGGTTTAGGATATTCGGTATAGGGTTGAGGGTATTGGGTTTAAGGTTGAGGGTTTAGGTTACAAGGTTGAATGTAGGGTTGAGGGTTTAAGTATAAGGTTGAGGGTTGAAGGTTGAGGGTTGAAGGTTAAAGCGTATAGGGTATAGGGATTAGGGTTTAGGATATTGGGTATATGATTTAGGTTGTAGAATTTAGGGTATAAGATTAATGGTATATGGTATAGGGATGAGGGTTGAAGGTGTAGGATTTAGGGTTTA